>CM077522.1:31401668-31449864 GCA_039654895.1 Mongoloraphidia duomilia
TTTTCTTTGTAAAAAAAAATACGAAATTGAAACAGAGACGGCCACATCTTTGAAATCAGTGTAATATCATTTAGTAGTTTTGTGAATTGTGAGGTTTGCCGTGTGGAGAGGCGTAATACAAATTTTTTTTTGGTGTTTCGTTATTAGACCATCGAATTCCTACCATCCTTTATCTATCCATCCTTATATTCACCGATGCATTTAGTGACAAAAGAAAACATCAAATTGGTAAGTTAATTATTAAGATTATCAAAGAACAAATACAGTCCATTAAAATCAAACACAAAGGATCGGATAATTTTTACAAAAGTAGGTACGTACATATTATGAGCGCCATTTTGAAATCTGACACCATTTTATTTTTTTGTATCCTATAAAACTCTCAAATATCAATTTTCAAAGGGATCAGATAATTTTTACGGAAGTACATATGGCCGCCATTTTGAAATCTGACGCCCATTTTATTTTTTGTGTCCTATAAAATTCTCAAATATCAAATTATTTTCAAAAGGATCGGGTAATTTTTAAAAAAGTACATATGGCCTCCATTTTGAATTTTGACGCCATTTTATTTTTTTGTGTTCTATAAAACTCTCAAATTTCAATTCGTAAGCATTCTGAACCCAACGGCGTAAATTTTTTTTAAATCGGTCAACCCCTCGAGAAGTTATGGCTGAACAAACATTTTGATCGAAATCAATGAATTGCCTCCCCTCCCCCGCCTAATAACATACGAACGACAAATTTTTCCATGAGGCATGAAACCTAAAGACCTCTCTACATTAAATTTAGCGTACTGCAATATATCTACGAGTAATTGCTACGAGCCCTCGTGACGATTTTCGTCCCCAACTTTTCTAAACATACCCACCGACTGAAGTGTAGACGTATTCACGTCAAAATTGCCTACAACGAATTTTTGGTAACTTTTCTTGATCTCCAGATATTTTTTTAACTCTATTTTGCGTAAAAAATTCCACTTCTTCACAATAGAGGCTGTCGAGCGTCTGTAATCTACAATCTATCTTTATCTCTACATGAATTATTAGTTTAGACTGTATTAATTATTAAACCTCCTGTGGATGCGTGGGTCAACCAGTAGTTGATTTTTCAACCACACGAGCGTCACGACTGATGAGTCGAATTAATTCACCATCGTATATAATATACTAAGTCTAGATTAATGGTTAGGCTCTCAGGGGTCGGCATGATTAAAGTTTATTTAGATTTCAAATATGCAGTGTATCCACGGATTGAGTTGACAAGAGGAAAAACCTTTTTATTATTGATTCTAGACAAAAAATTTATTCTTTAGAAAAAATTCTGCTTCTCGAGAAACCCCAGAAACAATACCTAAATCTTAGGTTCAAAACACAGGGTGATAAAAAAATTCAAATTTCTGACTCCACATTGCTAACATTTCACTAATAATTATTAACTTCCCGCTAAGAAAATCGAAAATTTTCAAAAATATGGAAGTTATTGAATTCACCGCGATTTTCTAAAATCGAGTTTTCATCAGATCTCGACGTTTTGTGATCCTAGGACTATTTTTACGATGATGTCAGTATAGCTGTATGTATGGGTGTGTGTGTGTGTATGTAAACCTCTCATAACTTTTGAACGGCTTGACCGATCGAATCGCGATTGGCGGCATTCGAAACGGTTCCACTAAACTTAAATTTCCTGAAAATTTTAACCGATTCGGCCCAATAGATTTTGAGAAATTCCAAAAAAAACGAAAAAAAGTTGTTAAAACGATGTTTTTTCAAAATAACTTCTAGAATATTGCACCGATTAATTTCATAATCTAGACAGCTCTTCTCGTCAGAAAACTGCATCGAATGCCGCTAAGCGGCTCATAATCGGTTAATCCATTCGAGAGATTACGTAGTCAAAAGATTTCGAAAAAAGTGTTTTTTCAAAATAACTTCGAGATTTCTCAACCAATCGATTTAGTACCTCTTACAATATTTTTAGAGCTTAAAAACTGCGTCGAATTCCGTTTTAAAGATCAAAATCGAACAACGCGTTCAAAAGTTATAGCTTTTCAAAAATTAAAATAGTGTTGTTATCAGTAATTTTCAGATTTTTGAGCTCGAAGAGCTCAAAAATCTATTTTTGTGTATATTATCAAGTGCTTCGAACTCAAAGCGCTTGAAAATAGTGGGGATTTTTTTTATTGATAATAATTACACTAACAAAACAAAATTGAAATTCGTCATTAATTTCAGACAAAACTGCCTATTCTGCATAGCTTCCGCCAGTCTCCACACATTTTTCTGCTCTTTTCATGAATTAATCATCGACTTTACGAGTGCAGTCCGGCTGATTAACTTCATTAACGGCGTCTCGTATCCTCGCTTTTAATACTGCCCGGTCATGCGGCAGGCCATCCTCGTAAACTTTTAGTTTTAAAACACCCCGTAAAAAATCTAAGGGGGTAAGGTCAGATGACCTAGCAGAACACCGTACTGAACCAAACCTACATATCCATTTTTGACCGAAATGCTCAGTTCCATTGTTTTCGTGAAATGTTATAGCAATGTGGAGTCAGAAAATTGAATTTTTTCAGCACCCTGTATACCGAACCTAAAACTTAGGTATAGTTTCTGAGGTTTCTCGAGAAGCAGAATTTTTTCTAAAAATAATAATTAATTTTTCGTCTAAAGTCAATAATAAATAAGTTTTTCCTCTTGTCAACTCAATCCGTGGACACACTAATATACAGTGTGTCCACAGATTGGTTAATTAATTTCATTTACTGTAACGGATGTGATCGGCAGTACTGTTTCTTTTCATTGCAACTAATTAATTTAAGCTCCATTAATTTTTTTTATAAAAATCTAGCATAAACCATTTTGCCTTATAACAACGGATATGTAATAATTTAGATATTATGTCTCTACAGTCAGTACAGAGTCATTACAAGTAGATCTGGAATTATATATTATGAAAAACATAATTTCTGTTAAGTATTAACATTTCTGTAAGTTCATTTATTCTATCTTTATTCACTGATAAATAAAAATAGCAATTTCAACTTTTTGAAAACTTATTTGTTATTTATTTTCATGACAATATAATTTATTTTCATGACAATAGAGTCTACATTGCTTTACTATAATAATAGTTTAAAATTATTTTCTCTCATATCCATGGTTATAATAAACAAATAAATGATTAAAAGAAAAATGATTCACAGTTTCTTGGATAATACAGTTGTTGTTGTTATTTAATATTTATTTTTAACTAGCGACCCCGTCCGGCTTCGCCCGGGTGATAAGAAAGCCCGGGTGCAATACACTACTCACTCGCTTCGCTCGTTATACTATGTAAAGAAGATAGATAGACGGATTACTACAGGGATAGTGACATCGGACGGAATTCTGTAAAACTATGAGCGCAAACTAAACTAAAAAAATTATAATTATTGTCAAAGAAAGAATATAACAAAAATAAAAATATATAAATAAATATCATGTAGAATTTAGAAAAAAAAGCCAAAAATTCTACGATGTCGTCAGTTTCAGAACCCGGGTCCCTGTGCATAGAGCGCTGCGATGTAACCTCTGCGCTACGAGTGGAACAGTTGAACAGTTGAGTACGGTCGTTTTTATGATATATAAGTAAGTATGTTGCGAATTCTTACGGTCGGGTTACGAATTTAATTAATTAATTATTAATTATTATTATTTATTAATTATGCTATATATATAAATCTTCCGTGAAAAATTATCTAACTGATGGTGAAAACCGCATCAAAATCCGTTGCGTGGTTTAGGAGGAGTTAGCGGTTAAACAGACAGACAGACGCGAAAAGCGACTTCAATTTATACTATGTAGAGATTTTCATACAACGTTTCGTCGGTTTTCCGACTTTAGTACTCAATCATTATTAACATTAACAGTCTGTCAAATCATGCATAAATAATTGGCTTAAAAAGTCTTTACTTATCATAACTGATAATAAATTAGACCAATAAAAATTAATTAGAAAATTTTTATCAAGATGAAAACACGAGTTTCGGCCTAGTAGTTGACTCTCCCAACGCTATTTTTAAAGCTAATGGGTTTGGGTAAACGCCAAATTAAGGAGCAAGCATGAAGTATCACATTACAGATCAGGCGAAAAATTGAAAACAATATTTTCCTAAAAAAACTTACAACTTAAAAAAATTACGTAATCTTTCAAACGTAGCCAAAACTGTTTTCAAAAAAATCATCTATAGGATTCTTATTCCTTCGTTTACCCGAACCCTATAGCTTTAAAAATAGCGTCGGGTGAGCCATAACGATTTTTACGCGAGGGGAAAGAATTTTAAGCGTGATTTATTTTATGTGAAGAACGTTTAAGTAATTAATATGCAATTTTTTAATCAAGTGCTATAACAAAAAATGAATTTTTACACTAATATTTCTTCAGATTTATTTTTGAAACAACTAAACTAAACGTCATTTTAAAAAAGAATAGTTACTTTTAGTTAGAATTTTTCTTCTGCATTTTTTCTATCAATTTCTAAAATTCTAAACTTAGAAGTTTAAAGTTTGGAATCGCCAGTAGGTTAAAATTAATCCAAGATAAAATTTCGGTGGTAATATAATTTCAAATGTTCATAAGCACACTGAAAAAGAACGGCACCTGTTTTAAAGATGAAGCAGAGTTCGGTAGAAGGAATAGAGGAAGACGGGAATACTTATATAATTATCATTAGGAAAGGAACGACGCCTGATAATTACGCCAGTATTATGATGACTCCATATAATTCGATAAAGATACTTTTTAAGTACTTCGCATCTGATGCTCTGCTTTTTGACGACAGCATTGAAGTCTTTGCATAGTATTTTCTTTGTTCGCAGCATATTGCAATGACGTCCATCTTTATCTATGTAGTTTTTAAGATCTCTTTGTGGTCTTTTTAATCAAATTCAGCATACAGGGAGTATTCGAATACAATAATCAGATAAAATATACACCTAAACAGTACCTACAGTGGTTTCTCTAAATCAACGTTTGTTAAGTCACGCCCAGTGGCGGCCCGTCTTTAAGTGCGCTCGTGCACTGCACTGCCAGTTGAAATGCAACGCAACGCAAAATTAAAAAATAAATAAATTTATGAATTTACTTATTGATAAACGATGACACGTGCACGTCACGCCTACACAGAATCAAATATTATAATCGGTTAATCATGTTTCATTGAACAAATCTGCTGAGCTGTTGTATTTTACCCAAGGCATTGAAGGCAGAGCGTTTCTATTAGCGCACGAAACAGCTAGCATTGTCCCAATGTTAAATTAGACAAGGATAGTAAAACCGTGAGACAGGTATATTTACGTAGTTTAATATAGACGAACTTCGCGCGCCGATCCAATACAGCCGAAAGACACCGAAACAACTTCGGCTAAGTTCGTTACAGTTTTTATATTATTATCCATTTCACACTTGCCTCTCAGTTACAATCCGTAGACCGTAAAGTAAACAGTTCAGTACAATATTTCATTTTTCATTGAAAATTCCCGGTTTTTTAAATTAAATTCTGTTTTGTAATTTATAAAAAAATGTTTCGTGGTGAATTATGGTTATCGGCATTAAAATAATCAAGCTGTAATAATATAATGATTATGATTTAATTCATATTTGATTTTCTTCAACAATAAACTTGAAATTTCAACAATTAATTTTATAAAAATAATAATTAATTCACGCGTTGTTTTAAAAAAGAATTGTATGGTGCATCATGGTTGTGTGGATGTGATACACTTATTAGTTTTTTTTCTGTTTTCCCTGTGAAGCTAACTGAACTCAAAAAGGCGTTAATGATTCGACGCATCTGAAATGGTAAAAAACAGTTCATCTTAAACTCATTTGCAAAATGTACATAATATTATAGGTATACAGATTGTCCGAAAGACTAATCTGAACAAAAAAAATTAATTAGAGTAAAAAAGAGATGTAGATAATTAATGAGCGCAACAAAGAGATCATATTTTTGGGTTAGGTATTTTGTGCACTACCAAAATTTTTGACCACCGGCCGCCACTGGACTCACGCCTATACCTTTCCCTCCTTTAGTCCTATTGCTTTCTCTTCAAACGTTATAGACCTTCATTTCGTTATGCCTGAAAAACAATTAAAATAAAAATAGCAATGAACCATAAATAATTATGATAAGGGTTATTAGAAAGCAGTAAAATTACATAATAACCCTTATCATTGTAAAATTTACAGTCTTATTAAACTCAAAATACATAAAAGTAATTATTACCCCGACAACAAATAATTAATTGATTCAAATTAAAAATATAAATATTTTTAAAACGTTTGATCACATTTGTAAAATTTGTAAAAATGGACGTTTATCATACAATTCTGAAAAAATGTTTTGAAACACTTTATAAACAATATTATTTAAAGAACAGGCTCAGGTGGTGACGTTTTCAGACTAAATTTAAATTATGATAGCACGACATTCTGATTAGGGTAGGTACTTATATTATTATATTATGAAGTATGTAACATGGCAATATATATATATATTCAGAAAGGGTTGGAAGACAAGCTATTAGTTTGTCATGTTGCTATACTGCATGCCATTAAAAAGCGCGTACAGAGAACGGCATAATTATTAAGTGCATACCGTGTATAGTGTATACCAAATAGCTACAAATATCGATATTGGAAAGTGTATCTTATACAGTGAGTATCAAAATAAATTAATCGTTTTTTACTTGAAGATTGTGTAGCTATGCCGTAGTTTACAAGGTGTTTTTATTACACACACTCAAGTTGTAATCTGAAGACTGGTGAAAGTATCAGTTGGATTTTTAATTTATAATTAAAAATATTATTTGATGCTAGATTCATGGTAGTTCTTATAGTTGTTAACTTAAAAAAATAATACATACCTAAATCCTTTATTACTTAGAAATGTAAACCATAATATTAATACTTTTATTTATTTCAGCTTCCAACTATTACAATTTACAGGCCCGTGACAGACGGACGGAGTCTCACCATATTGATTTTTTTTTAATGCAGTTCTCACAAGGGTAAATAAAGAAGAGTAGGCGGATCAATATATTCATAATATCAATATCGATAAAAGTATTTAGTTTTCAAAATTTCCCAGCCCTAATACAGGTGCAATGTTGATAAGAAAGACTGCGGAACAGGCAGATATATTTATTTTATTAGGTAAACAAACGCTGTACAAAACTTTCACTAACTTTACAATGTCAGACGAAACTCAGTTAAAATAATCCGCAAGATGCTTTCCCGCTTTATTTCATTTACATATTTTAAGATTTAAATTTAGTTTTGTATCAAACTTGCCACATGTTTAGCATACTATACGTACCTACACCTATTATATTCGTAGGGTGAAGGCACCTATTCCCGACTACCTGTGGTCGACCGCTTTTATGTATTTTATAATTGCCAGAATAGATTATATTACATAACATATTATGAAGTACGTGTTTTTGAAATAAAAAGCACCCAAATTTTATTGTTTCGTTTGAAGATCCTTCTTACATTGTCATAAAAATTACAATTTGAAAAATAGGCGTTTCGTCAATATAAGAAGGATCTTCAAACGAATCAATAAAATTTGGCTGCTGTTTATTCCAAAAACAAGACGTACTTTATTTCATAGCTGCGACAAATAAATCTTCTATCTATCTAAATAACAGTCGTATTAAACTCGACTATAAAATAACATATTATGTAAGGGAGTTAAAGGTTAGTTATAATAGGGGTAAATAGTATCACGTATTTTTCAGAACGAATTTGATACCTTTGACACTATATGTTTGCTTCATTAGTAGTTTATAGTGTGTCGCATTACGTAAGCACAATTAGTTTCCTGTTGGACTTCACACGGAGAGATAGTGAGCGCGTGCTGTGTGTTGGAAAAAAAATTGCTTAAGTTTCGTTTGTAGCATGTTATTTGGCTACTTTTCTTATTTTGTTTGTTCCTACAGTAAGAGTGAGTTTTTTTTATAAATACGAGTTTTATTTCTCGTTCAATTATTTTTTTATATACAATTAATTTTCAAAATCGTAGCAAGTAGCAAAAAAATTTCAGGGCAACAACCCTTGTTGATTTATTGTGACTAAAGTGCCATGTTGATTTTTGTAGTTTCTAGTTTAATGACTCGAAATTTATTATAAATGTGTTGAAAAAATTATGAATGATATTTTTTTAATTGAAATGTCAAAGTTTATTATACCTGTAATTGGCAGTTGCGTTAAACGTAACATTTAAGTAGGTAATGAATTTTGGATGATTATTTTCATGTCTGCGCATAGTACAAAATCATACTTTCAAACAATGTTTAGATAATGTACCTAATGAAATGAAAATATAATCTATATTTCTTGTCTCAACTGCAACAGCCTGTACTTTAATGTATTCACTATACAGTATACAGCGCTGTTGTTTACATGGCGTTGCTATGGTTCCTCTATTACAAGTCCCCAGTTCTCGGGTTCTAGCCCGAGAGCTGGTAAAAGTGTCAATTGGATTTTCAATTTATTATTAAAAAAAAAAAAATAATAATAATGAATTGAAAATATGAATTGGTGCTAGGCCCAAATAACCTTAGCTGTTGGTGGTCTTTAAAATACAATTACAATTTACAGTATACAGGTATTAACATTTTTATGTTTTTATGATGAAAAAATCTAGATATTATAATATATAAGCTGAAACTATGTTATTCACAGGATTAATATATTTTATTCTAAGATTACAGTTCAGCAAAGTATGTTTCGTCTATTCTCAAATTTGTTCAAACAACTAATTTGTTAATCTCACTTCAATTTTATATAGCAATAAAATAAGTGTTGAATGTTAAACATACGCTGTAAAATGTGATCGTAAAATCCATATGAAACCTGGTTTAAATATAAGCGTTTTGTAAGTGTAACATTAGTGTAAACATGGTATTCATGATGTTAGAATAACCGCGACCTAAAACCAAAAAGCATCTTTCTCGGCAGAGCATTTGCCTTTAATCAACGTTTTATGTGTATGAATGGCATGATCTTCATTACAATAAAGTAAGACACACACTGAGATCACAGGATTAGCAAATTTATGTCTAAAACAAGCCGTGAGGTGGGTCGTTTATTAGGACTAAAGTGCGACCCTTGAGGTCCACACGACGAACTTCCCAGTTTGATAAATATTTAATAATAATAATTAAATTAGATATTACACAGAAAAGTAATCATTTTAATCATTAAAACATCAATAATTAAAAAAAAAAAAAAAAAAAAAAACGGCTGAACCGATTTTTATAAAATTTATGTCGGATCAAAATGACGTTAACACGCCTCGATTGACACCCTTACGAAGTCGATATAATTTTTTATTCGCGAGATATTGTGTAAAATCTACTTTTTTGGAGGTTATTTGGTTAAGAAAAAAGAACGGCTGAACCGATTTTAAAAAAATTCCTTTCAGATCATATTTACGTTAATACGCGTCGATTGGCACCCCAACGTAGTCGATATCATTTTTCGTTCTCGAGATTTCGTCTTAGAAAGAAATTGACACATACATACGTACGTACGTACGTACATACGTACACACACACACACACACACACACACACACAGACATCTTTCTAAAAGTAGTGTAAAAATAGTGTAGTGACCTTGAAACATAAAAATTTTTTTTCCTTTTTGATTTCGATTTTCGGACCCATTACAATAACTTCCAATGGGAAGTTAACAAGACTGACGCTTAACTTACTCGGTTAGCCATAGGCTCTAGGGATTCACACTACACGAAGATTTTAATCGAGTTTAAAAGCATCTTGTATATATATTTATATATATAAAACTAAACATCTATTAATTATCAATGTCATTATATGCGCCTCTCCTAAAAAAACAACCATAATATATCTCTGGCTAGAGTGAATTCGTAAGATCCTGCATACTTCAGAGTTCATACGCCTGGATTATAGCGATTAGTGAACCGCCTCGAGTATAGCGATTAGTGTGACATGATGCCTCGAGTATATAGCGATTAGTATGACGCTTTATGTATATGGTATAGCGATTATGCTACCATAACTATAAATGACCTCAATTCAAGGTCAGACTAGTCACATATTTTAGGTGAAGATGTTTACATATAAACCCGCGAATGCTTCGCATTAAAGAGATTCTTCTAAATATAATGTATAAATTATTGAAAAAACATGACAAACATTCAGTTAGGTACGAATTAATTATGAATTTTGCGCTTGTTGTCCATGTGGGCAAAAATTAAATAACCAAAGTTACATAATAATCAAAGAGTCGGATGCGGCTTACGAGCCGAAGGTTACCTACCTAGATGGTACTTGTCTAATAATTTCGATATCGAGATTATATACCCTTCTTGGTACGAAAGTCTCGTCAATTCGTTGGGAAAGTATATATAAAAAATGTTGAAGTATGCAATTGCAAGTAATTACTTAAAGTATTACAAGGCGCGATTGTTTATATAATATACATATTATTGGACGTTGAGTAACACGGAAATTTTAACTCTTTCGTGTAAAACGGGTTTCGAATCGATCTTATTTGAATTGAGCGAACTATAAGAAAAAAAAACTCAGTTTTTTTTATAATTTTCTCTTCTCTGGAACCAAAATTCAAAACTCGGGCGACGTTTGGATCAAACAGACCCCGAGAGGAATCAAGCAAAAAGAAGTTTTTCAAAATAGATAACTCCGTTTGGGCTGTACGCGTGATATATCACAGATTCACAGACAAAGCGAGTGTATACAGGCGCTTCTATCTAAGCTTAGATCTCACCTAAAAACGAGATGAGCCTATTATTGAGATGACATTGATCTTTTCAGTAATATTGTCTTTTTTCTTTTCGTGCAAAGACCTAATTAATTCCAGAACGGTACGAAACAATCGATACTTTCAGAATAATAAACGAACGCCCGTTTATAGCATCAGATCCGTACAAAAGTACTAATGTTTCGATATTTACCTACACCTAATTATTGTTCTGTATTCTGTAGCGCCTAAAATATTATACACTCACTTTGGAGTTCATGTGAATTATACTGAAAATGTTTTTAATAGACATTTGTTCCAAATTTATAAAAAAAAGTCTGTATCTATATTCTATATACCTCCATATTTTTTATCAATACAGCCAAAACGATCGAATTTGAATATTTATCAGTCTTCTGTTTCCTTCCACGTTCTATATGTAGTATTATTGAACCTGATTTGATTCCAGACGAGCATAAATGATAAAAGCTGAAAAACTTACGATAAACTGGAAGTCATTCAAAACTGTTGAAATTGAACATATAAATATCTAAGAACATCACACAATGTCTAATGTACCTATTTAGTTATATGTTTATTTTAAAATTATAACGACGTTTCGTCTAAATACGCATCATCATTCATCAGGCTAGTTGATACTAAAAAGTACTGACATTTCTTTAGTATCTATATATGAATATAAAATTTAGGGAAACCTCGTAGTCCAAGGGCTGTCTAAAAACATTCTAGTGAAAGCCCGAGACACAAAACTGTTTTGGGCTTCGACCAAAACGCGTGGTTGATCGGTACTTCGACTAGTTATTCCTAGAGGTGCGGGCGCCCGCAGTTCAGTTTCGACAATAACATAATATGTCAATTCGTTGGCAATGGTAAGCCGCAACCAAGAAAAGGCTGAAAATTCACTGTGTGTGTCTTTAGGACAATAGGATATAATTGTGTAGCTCGCCTACAAATATAAAATGTCTTTCAGTCAGTACGCGCGTCGTTGAAGCATTAAGTCTTAAGCAGCGCCTATCAGCATAGCTCGACGTATATGCATGCCCTCTTCAGGCATGCTGACGTCATCAGCACGTTGATTGTATAATACGTACGTGAACACAGACCGTGTTTTGTTTATGTACACGTAATCTATATCATCGCCGTATAGCAATTCCAGCGGGTGACGTTTACAACAGGAGCTGTGCAATGCTTTTGTATAAAACAACCACCACTCGATTCGACTTTACTCCGTTTTCTCTTTAATCAATGCCACTGTTATTATTCCCACAACTACTGAAATTGTACAAAGCACTTGTAAAACAGTAGAAACAGTTCATAGAACGCAGTAACCGCTTGATTTAAACCTACACACAACTATAGCTTTCTGCAGGTTTGTTATTCAGTGTAGTGAAATGAGTACAGTACTCGAGTACGAAAATGGTATAGTATAACTGTATTAGATTCTTAAAAGTTTTCAATATACTCGAAACACAAATTAACCGTTTGAATAGTTTAAGTTCGTTGTAGTTTAACTATCGAATATAGGTATTGAATATTTTTATACATGCATAAATTGATAAAATGTAAAAGGCTACGAATATTTTTAAGCATTTTTGCCATACCCACTACAAAATAGCTACTTTCGATGTATGTATAGCGGCCATTAATGACCCATTTAACAGGCAGGTGTGCGGAAAATGGTTTACTTTCTGCACTAGCGCAGAAAATAACGGTTGCCATTGGAACCCGTCAAATGAGCATATGACATCTGGTGGCAGAAAATTGTATAAAAACGGGGGAAAATTTTACATGCTAACAGTGCAAATTTATCGTGAAATTGGTTATTACAAGAATAAAACAAGTAAAATAAACAAAAAGTTTATCGAAAATGGAATTTGCGACGTTTTCTAATATCATGGCATTAAACACTGTCAGTTATTGCCTTGTAAAACTTACTTTACAGCGAATTATTTTCTAATGAAATGTGGAAAAACTGTATTTATGAATAAAAAAAATATTTTATATTAATAATAAGAATTATCATACTGTACTACAATAGTTAAATCTCTGAATATTGACAAAATTAGGACTAATTATGTGTATACAAATATTTTGAGGTTAGTAACTTACCTACTTATTACAATATAACATATTATGTTGCAGTTATGTGTTTACATTATTCACCTGACACAGCCTTAAAGGAGCATTGAACGAATAATTTCGTGGAGATTTTCTTTTAATTTTGATGTTTTTAAGCAATATACCGTAAAGATTACTACTTTTGACAGTTCATTTTTCATGTATTTTTCTCGTTATATTTCCGACATTTGATAATATGTTCGGCTTTGAGAATCTGTTTCCTTCAACGAAATTCCTTTGTTTAGGATTCGTACCGGCCCAATCACAAATTGCACTCATATATTTTATCATTTCTTATCACTTTGAAAATCATAAAATTACACGCAAAAGCGTATATGAAATTTCCCCCCCTCTGCGCCATGTTTTTTAAACTCCACCTATCTGACGGATCCCAATAGCAACTTCTGTTTATTCGCTCGATACGCTTGCGGACGCTTGCGTGCGCCTATATCATTAGTTACTTGCACGAACTTCGCGGCACACTGGAAGGAAATATGGCGACGCAAATGAACTGTCAGAATTGTTTGAAAATGGCGTGAAAAGTAGGTACCTACTTATTTTGTAGTGGGTATGGCAAAAAATACCATATATGTCTCGTACGTAATGGTATTACGGCTCGTGTGACTGTATAACATTCTGTCATCACTCGCCGTAATATGCCCCATTACGTATCTAGACATACAATCTACTATTGCTTGCTTAACAGACAATTTTCTGAAAATTTAATAGCAACGAAAAACAGTTACAAAATATCACTTGCTTGACTTGTCTCCCGTACACGTTCAATATCAGTTTTGCCCGGTGAGCGGTTGAGGTTCGAAAGGATCGGTCAACCGAGCTCCGTCATCGCCAAGTTCGTTCAACTCACACATTGTCTAGCCAAACTATCTATACTAACTGTTTTCATCAAGTACGGAGATTCCTTTAGATGTACCTATTATTTTTTCAGATATGCACACTGGAATGTTATACTGCTTGTATATTTTCGACGAGCATTCTCGACTGATGTTTAAATTACAGCAGAAACATATCTATACCTCCTACTCGAGATGACATCCTGAATTATGAAGACGAGATTTTGCGAGAAAAATGCCGTCGAGAGTACAACATTTCTCGTCTCGAAATCCTGATGAGAACGAAAATGCCCATTTCCCGTCAAGGCGAGACAAACTGACAAGACTAGAGTTCAGTTCAGAAATAATAGTCAGTGACTTTGTTACTAACAAGCTTAATGGAGCGGAAAAGCAATGAAACAACGTAAAGTATATACCCGTTCTTAGATTAGACCATGTATTAAAACTCTGCCGCTTATATTGCATTGTCAACAATAAGTGTAACAGTCACTGCCTAGAATTTTCGAATCGATCTATAGCCTTGCATGCACAAAAAAATCCGATATCAACGTCGCGATATAAGGTTCACTAGCTGACGGTGGTGTCTGTACTCGCACACAGAATCGATTTTAGCGATACATTTGGAACTCTGGAACTCGGGTCTCGACTCTAATGTGAACGTTCGCTTCGTATTTGCTACTAACAATGAGAGGGGTCAACGAGTTAAACGACCAGCGACAGCAGCAATCCATATTATAGTCTCTCCCATGAACCGATATAGCAATAAAACTGCGTGATCAGCATCTGATTGGTTGCTTCAAACTCAACATATCAGAAGTCACTAAAACGTTCTCAATTTGAATGTATTTATTTGAGAAAAAAATTAAATGTCCCAAAATATAATACAAAAGGAAGAAGAAACTAGATATAGGTACAATGCAAGAAGAAACCAAAGTTAAAACAATATAACGTTAAAACTGAAATTATGAAACAAAATGTATTAATCATCTTAATAATAATTGATTTTCAAACAATCAATAAGATATCTACTTTGTGAATCCCTATTCCCTATAGCCAGACAACAACTGCACATAACAGAGCATGTTCTGTTCACGCTATAACTATACCTATCTGTTGGTGAGAAATACTATAGAAAAGTACTCAATACTCAGATGAAGACGGCCTATTCCTGATTACCAAGTACACGATTGTTGGAAATATTCGATTTTGCCCGCATCACAAACAAACACCAATATCATCTATATAAAAAATACGTGAACACCGAAAATTGTTGTATCTTTTTTATTATTTATTATGAAAGGAGGCGAATGAAACTTATATCATTCGAAAGGTACTGTGCCATAGATGTGCACAAAAAAAATCATGTATGTTGCCGTTATAGACAGGTAAAATAAAGTTTCCCTGCACGGGAGAATATTACATGCAAACAAATACATAGCGTTATTTCTCTCGTTGTTGTCATAATTTGAGACCTGTGGTGACATATCACGGAGATTCTATGAACTATCAAGATGTAGAGGGTATCGCTTTGTCTGATTTCTTCGTTGTCCGTACAGTTATGCTGATGTTATAAATTCAAATTAGAATTTCGTTACTTTACAGACACAATTGGTCGAATTTCGACCACAGGTTATACTTGTCTATATAAAACAGCAACGGAACCTTTATCTAAAATTTCGTTTTGGTGCAGATTTTTCAAAGTTTTTGTGTATTTTATGACACTTAAACAAGAAAATCTGTTTCCATAATTATTTTTGTCTGTCTGCACTGGAGAACTAATTTTAATGTTATTGTTAAATTATAATCAGTTGGTACCCAAACTTAACGTATAGGGTACATTTTATCCGGTTACACTAGGGTTAAAATAAGGTCCTTGTCAAAACCGACTTGAACGCAAACGAAGCTATTGCTAAAGGCTAGTTCAGTATACCGTTTAAGCAATAAATCACTAGGTACTAAAATGCATATCTTTGACACGTTGCAATTAATATTAGCGACCGCTATCATAAAGTACTGTCATATGTTGCTGCAATGTATCATCTATCATACACTACTCCTTATACTAACGCGCCAACCTCATTAAAAAAACGAACTAAAATTATTATTCTAAAAGCTTAAAAATATGCAAAAAATAGTGGATTTTTATGGTAACCACTGCATCTTAATCCTTAGCTTCAAGTTTCCCAGTTATCTTAATCTTTTTTTTAGATATGCAAATACTGCGATGTTATACTAAGTTTTTTTTTTTGAATTTAAATTATATCTAATTCTAATTCTTCCATTGCCTCATTCACACCAACCGTTCAGCTTCGTTGTGGCTTCCCCTTTTCCTTTTATCAACTTTTTATAATCTTAAATTTGTAACGACACATTTTATTACATTTTGAAAAAGTTGCATTATGTAGCAACTAAATGTTTACACTTTTTGAACCAGTACTTGAAACCATATTTGAAATGGGTTTTTATTAAAGTCTTTTTATTAATTACTTAATTGAGTTTATGAAGATTTCACCTCAATGAAATTTTCATGCAGTCAATATATTTCAAGAAGTTGCTACTAGACTACCTCTGGTTGTTGGTTTACGAAGGATTTCCTTTCAATGAAGCAAACATGGAAAGAAAAATCTCACTAAGTTATAATTATTGCGATCATTAATTAGAAATTTTGCACAAAAAGGCAAAACGATAGAGGTAAAACTACTTACTTACAATAAGAATATTTAAAAGTTACATATAATTTATTTTTGAAAAAGGTAAAAATGTAATAAATGATTCTGCGCTATCCAACTCTGAATGGCATCGAGCCAATTCATATTTTCTCGGCACTATTACGTACCCACCTAAGTTTGCAAATAAATGACACTATAAACTATAGTGATTGGATGAAACATCAGGAACAATCATTTAGTAACTATTACTAAAAAAAATAGTTACCAAACGAATGCTAATTCATTTTTTTTTTGATCACCGTTAATATTTTAAGTTATCTACTACTTGATAGGTACTGTTATTTATTATTTAATAGCTGTGACCTTTTTTTTTGATCATCATCAATATTTCATGATCCTGTTACTGACTATAGTGGTACCTGTCAGAATACCTTTTTTTGCTCCTCAGCATTTAAAGCACAATTTGCATGTTGCCAGTCACCTGTCCCATTTTATTTGTTTGTTAGATGTTGCCACAAGGTCATATTTATTTTTTTTATCTGAACCAATTTTAGGCGTAGTTTTATTACAACAAAACCGCTAAGTACATTAAACTACCTATTATTGCTAGAGGGCAGTATAGCCTAGATGGTAGCGTGCTTGGCGCCGCAACCTCTAGACTGGACTGCCGTGGGTTCGAATCCCACCTGCGCTCATGGATGTTTTGTGATGTTATTTAGTTTTAAGTTAGTTGTTATTTAGTGTAGTTGAAAGACGCTAATGACCTTAGATGTCGACGCGTCTATAATCTACAATAAATAAATAAATATATACACACTGCGCAGTTGACTAATGACAGAGAGACGGACTACGACCGAACAGAGAACACATTGGCACTAGGTATAAAAGAAGGGAGAACACCAGTCACCGACACACTGACCTGTGAGCCGCCAAGGAGGACACTTCGACCGCTGCCACATCGCCTTTGAGAATGTCTACCGCAGTTGTAGACGAAACGTCAGGTAGAAATACCACCGGACCACGGCCTACAAGCCCGGAAACCATGAAGACTTGGAACGCATACCTTAACTGTGTAGTGAAAAAATTCCAGGCAAATACCCTATTATACGATGATTATAAGTGAAATATAATATTATTTTCATCTCACTCATAAAAATAACCAACAATGTAAGTGGAGATGCTCTTTAATAGTTTCGACAATGTTTCATAATATGGCCGTGTAAAGTCTTTCACGTTCGTTTAAATCGACTAATATGTTGCAAAACCTGCCAGTTGGCTACGATTGGTGTTTTTGCTGCAATTATAAAGATAGTTTCTCACTCGGAAAAAGTAGCCGTAGTATTTCCACGGATCAATATATTAAACTTGCAGCTAAAAAGTATACACTATAGTGACTATACTATCCGTTTTGTTTTTACTTACAAAATAAACTCAAGAATTGAAAAAAATAACAAAAGAGTACTTATATTAATCAATACACAGAGTAAAAGAAAACAAACCTCTTTGCTAGTGTTATGAACGTTCCGAATATAACAAATTATTCTTACTGTAACTTTTAACAGTAAAAGTCTCGATTGAAAAAGTATAAATATATATAAATCTTTTTCTCTGTTTATAAAGTACAAAAATAAAAAGCAGGTAGTGACAACAAATTGAAAAAAGTAACTACTAATAAAATGTTCAGAAAATTACATATGAAAATTATAACGTTTAAAGTTTCAAAACTTGATTAAAATGTACAAATTAAACGAGGAGATAAATTAATTTAACTAGTTAATAACTTTTTTAGTTGAATCTTTCGCACGAGGATTTAAGTTTCAAGATGTGACTATACAGGGTGTTGAAAAACTCTGCCGACAAACTTTTCAGGACAAAAAAGTTCACTGGGATAAGTATATGTAGATAAAAAACCATGAAAATATTTTTAGGAGCGACAGGGTTAATGTATTTTTGTATTGAGTCGCGAATTATCACTGTCTAATTTGTGATGATTAATTTTTATTTCTGACGTAACTTACGACATTAACTTATCTCACCTTTGCCTTAATTATTACGCAATAGCCTATCGACAGAGAAAAAACATTTCGTGGTGTGGAATAACTCTATTATGATATCTTTGTTAGTAAAACCTCTAAACAGTCTAAACCAGGTATGGGCAACCTTTGGAAAGTTGCGGGATAAACTTTAGGATATTAATGTAGTCGCGGACCGTAGATAATAGGTAATTGTAAAAAATAATTGTGATATGGTTTTTTTTTTCTTCGGGAAGGTATATTCTGTAGAGATCACTTAGCTCCACGTCTTCAAAATTTGACTTCAATAATCAAATGTGTGTCTTCCTGAAGCTTGACCAACTCTATTTGCGGTGTGTCGGAGCCTTCTCTACGTCACTTTTCATCGGAGTAGCAAAAATGTTAAAGCAGCTATCCATGTTTTCAAAGTCGGAAAATCTAAGTATTAAAAAATGGCTCCGACAGTGATTTTAGATCTTCAGCATATTGAGTGTAATCAATATTATTGCGACTTGATAGTGTTGAAAAATGATAACAGTTTTCAGATCGCATTTGTATTTCCCACAAGCGAATTTTTTGTTTTGGAATGCTTTCAGATGGTTATACAATTCGTTTACCAACTGACCTTGTTTTTGAAACCTCAAATTCAACTCGTTTAAGTGACCCGTGCTGTCAACTAGAAATGCTAAATCATGCATAACGATTTCTTATCACTGACTTCAGGCAATGGCTTTTCTTTAATTTCCATAACTGCAATATTATGTCACATCACCATGTTCTGAAGAGAGGTCATTCAAAAATTGCTTTGAACTTTTTCGAGCGCGTTTTTAAAATGTTCCGCGGGCCGGGTGTTGCCCATATATGGTCTAAACCTTCCTATTACAATCCGTCAAACGATATAGGAGATATGCATATTTGCAAGATCCACCCACGTAAAATGCTCCATATATCTCCATGAATATCTCTGAACTCACATGAATTAACAGCTAAACCGTGAAACAATCGGAAATTTTATAAAATAAATAATATTGACTTGTTTTGAGATTTTATAATTCAACAGTAAAATCATCAATCATCATCAATACATATTATAAATCAAAGGTCCCCGCAGCAGCGTCTGTCTGTCTGTGCCCGATTTTCTCCGTAATTACTGAACGCATTTTGTTCCGGTTTTCACGATGATAGATGTATAATTGAAAATGGTCGGCCCGGCTTCGTTCGGGTCAAAATCAGAGTTAATCTCAGAAGACCGATTTCATTTTCTTTTCACTGTTCGATACGTGAAAATCATAAATTCATAGTACCCGGGCGAAGCCGGACCGGGCCGCTAATGTATAAAATTGAAAGTTAAATTATTTATAAAACGATAGTAAATTATGCTAAAAATATAAACACTGAACATACTTATTCAGTAGCAGCTTATCATTAATAAAAATATCCAAAATTGTGACGCTCGTAAAGCTGTAGTGCCGGGGCATTTCCGAGCCATTATTTCTTATCTAAATATTTGTCTTTCACCCTTATAAGTTTGTCGGTAGAGTTTTCCAACAGCCTGTATGTTCTCGACTCTCAAGTTAATGTTATAATTAATGTAAACTTTTCTCAAGAGCTGGTCGTCGTGAAACGTTTACTTGATTTATAGCTGGAGACTTTTGCCTCCATATATTATGCCATGATGACAATTTGTTTAACATTGTCTGATTTATTATCATTTTTATTTACTGATAAACATAAAAGGTGCTGTTTCACATCCCATATCGCTTTTTCGGGTCAATATAACCAGCTCTATAAACTTAAAAGTTGTTCAACATTTCCAAGTTCATCTCAAGGAAATTATTTTTATTTCAACACAAACAAGCACATAAAACTGATAAACTAAACCTTGAAATCATATACTATATGTCATCATAACACACGTCAATTGCATTCGTGAGCAGGTGTTTTGAAAATAGAAGAATCAACTAACATAACTATTTTTATTTAACTATATCGGAGTTTAGAATCAAAAAAAAGTATTGGTAATTATTAATTTATTTTAGCTGTAATAGGCAGGTAGAAGAAATTATTTAAATCCCCGGCTTTTAATATAATATATATTCGCGTCTGACATTAAGGTCGAAGCCCTCTATTGGGCTTAGTCGCGAACTACCCGAGGAGGTCGTAGCAACGGAACAAAGTGTTGAGTGAAGATAAAAGTGCACAAAATATATGTTTTTCACGAATGACAGTATACAATTAATGTAAGCATATTGCAAAAAGATAGTGTTCAGTGTTCACTTGAAGTTTTGTAATAAATAATTCTGTCGTAATACGACTTTTGAATGAATTGTGAATTATAGACGCTCGACAACAGAGGTCATTAGCGTCTGGCTGAAAATATCGAAATTAAATTTCACTAAAAATGTTTTGTTATGTCAGCACAAATGTTGCAATAGGAACTTACGACGCGGAAAAAAATCATTGCCGTTAAAATGATCACTGCATGAATGAATGAATTGTAAATTATAGTCAGACGCTAATGACCTCTGTTGTCGAGCGTCTACAATCCACAATCCATCCATCCTGTAAATTATAGACGATCGACAACAGAGGTCATTAGCATCTGAATGATCACTGTACAAAAGAGTGCTTTCTGTTATAAGTCTTATTCCAGTTAAACCCATCTATAGCTTCCTCAATTCACTATTTTCAGGAAATTTGTGATAGGAAAATGCTGTCGAAGTATTTCGGCAACAAGGATTTGAACACATGTAAGGCATTTCTGAAACTATTTAATACAAATCACATGTAAGCTAATGTAAACAAACAACGGTTAAAAGTCGTATTGCGACAGAATTATTTATTACAAAACTTGAAGTGAAAACTGAACAATATCTTTTAGCATTATGCTTACCTTTGTAAACTGTCATTCGTGAAAAACATATATTTTGTGCACTTTTACCTTCATTCAACGCTTTGTTCCGTTGCTACGACCTCCTCGGGTAGTTCGCGACTAAGCCCAATAGAGGGCTTCGACCTTAATGTCAGACGCGAATTATCAGGTATTTTTTACCAAATTTAAGTCCAGTTTTAAGTAAAAAAACTGATCCGTAGTATTTCTCTAGTATACAAAATTAATATAAATAATATACATGTACATCACTGGCGTTTGCTTAGTACTAGCACCACAAAATTTCTCTTCTTCTACATATAAAAAAAGAAATGTCCTGACTGACTGACTGATTGACTGATTCATCACGAAATCTTAAGAACTATAAAGCCTAAAAGCATAAAATTCGGCAGGTAGGTTCCTTATAGGACGTAGGCATCCACTAAGAGAGGATATTCGAACATATTTTAAAATTCAACCCCTAAGGGTTACCCCCTTAGGGGTTGAATTTGAGTGTAGGGTTTTTTGACTATTCAACGCCCAGGCTAAACCGATGAAGGTATAAACTTGAAATTTAGACAGTAGGTTCCTTTTGCATCGTAAGCACCCACTAAGAAGGGATTTTTCGAAATTCAACCCCTAAGGAGGTTGCACTGCCTAAACCACTGAAGATAGACACATGAAATTTGGATTTGCATCTTCTGTAGAAGATACAAAAAAAGAAATATAAAATAAAGTTAATTATAATTTGGTTACAGGGTGTAGAGGTGCACTTAGGAAGGGTTTGTCGGATTAACCCCTAAGGGCGTGAAATGGGATGAAAATGTTTGTATAGAAAATCGTATTCCCTGCGTGTATCAACTTAAAACTTGGTATAAATACTTTTCAAAACAAACAATAAAACACGTATTTTAGGATTTTTTAAGACAATCCCTAAGGAGGGGTACAACGGAGCGTTGAAATTTGTATAGAAAGGCATAAAAAATCTAAATATATACGTGAGTGAAGCTACGGGTAACCGCTAGTTTTCTATATTCTTATTTAAAAATATAGAAAATAAGGTACCTATAGATATTTTGTTGCAAACGGTAATGATGTTCATGTAGATTTTAAAGTACAAATCACATTATAAGTGCTCCATTCTAACTTCAGTAATGCCTACGATTATTTCGTAACCGTGGTCCATGTCTTGAAATTAATACTAATTTCTTCAGGAAGATTTACTCACAGAAAATTGGCAAACTATTTAACATAAAACTTGCAGGTTTTATACTAAACTGTTGTATATTTCCAAACTATGTGTTATGAACTTAATACTGCTTTATAACTTTTATAAAGAAATATTGCTCATCTAGCGAGATATAAAAAGTTCCAAAGTACATATATAAGGCCGGTGTACTACTTTATTTCTTCACACAATGTACGTACGTACAGGGTTGCTACGAAACAAATGACTATTGTAATAATACTGACAAAAATTTATTCTTAGTTGACAAAGTAGATTCCTTATTCGACAGAAAACTTTATCTAATATTATTTTTGGCAAGTTTTTGACGTGAATAACGTCTAATGTATCATACTTGGGATGTCATTTTAGAAATATTACATGTAACAGAAACAGGGGAAGTGTTTGATATGTGAAACAAAACACATCGTGTATAACTATAATGTAAAGTATCAATTAATATAGTATGCCAATGCAGCTGTATGGTAAAGTACGAGTCTGCCGACAGGTGCAAACGCCACGCCCAGGTTCGAATCCCGAAGGCTTTTAATATTTTTTTCTTTTAATTATGAAAATATATAGGTATTGGATAATTATTTAAAATATAGAAAAAATAAAATTACAATTATTTTATTATATTTTATTAACATTTGTTTTTATATAAGATAAATAAAAGTGGATGTATTCCTTTCAATGACAACGAAAACAATTATTTGTATTTAACGGTATTCACGTCATTTGTTTGTACCCGCGATACAGACATTTCTATTTTTTGTCTTAAAATGTACATTGATGAATAAATATCGTTAGTCACGTCAATCTCGACGCTACACACAGTCAGCTAAATCTCCTCTTCCCAAAGCAATAAAAATAGACTTATTGAAAATAATAATAAATTAAAAATACGAATTGGTACTAGGCCCAAATATAATATTAAAAATAGAATATTACAGTGTAAATTTTATAGTTTTGTTAGTCTTACTAACACGAAGAAATGTGGTGGAAGGACATGGTGGGAGTACGGGCCGATGTTATGAAAATACATCGGTCTAATTCAAAACTTTCCATGAAAACATTTTGAGGGAACTAAACGATAGTCTAAGTACTAAAAAGTCATATTTCTAATCTGAGAACTCACACAAGTATCATTGTATTATTAAAAAATAATAAATTAAAAATAAATGAATTGGTGCTGAGGCCTAAATAACTGTTGGTGGCCTTAAAAAAGAGAAAATAAAATTCTGTTTCCAAGGTCAAACTAAAATTGTTAGTTTTCATGATGTCCCTGTATTTATCTTGAGTTGGCTTCTGTGTAATGTTACGTTGTTTACGTCGTGCATCCCTTATTTAATTCAATAAAAATGACAATATTTTCTCTGTGGGCAGGGAATATATTACATTTTTTACATATTTATGAGCTCATTCGTTACTTTTTTATTATTATTATTTTTTAAATAATCCATGTACATAATTTTTTTAAATCAATTGTATTTTCTTAAGTTTAGAGCGATTTTACTGATCCGTTTCCATTTAATTGAGATTTTAAATACAAAATTTCCATGATGAAATCTCTCTATTATTTATATAGTTAACTCTTATTACACACAAAGACAATTGTATTGAAAATATATTTTATACTTTTCCATTCACCTTGCCTATAATAATTTTTTGTGTAAAAATGTTGTCTTTTTAGTATTCTAATCTTAATTTCTAATAAATAGAATTTGAAAGGTAAATAATTATGCAATTCATTCCTCATAGATTTTCTCATAGGTAAAAATATTTCTTTTCCTGAAATCTACTTTACTAATGGTCTAAGAAATATGTCAACAAATTACTATCAGTAAAGAGAATATTAATTACTTAACCTCAAATAGGCATAGAGTGTAACGAAATGTCTACTAAAATTAATGAGATACCAGAACCGCTTCTGTCCTCAAAAACGAGCCTGTAAATGATTTTTTTAACCAACTTCAAAAAAAAGAGTTGGTTCTCAATTCGGTTGTATTTTTTTTTTTATGTTTGTTACCTCAGAACTCCGTTATTTATAAACCGATTTGGAAAATTCTTTTTTTATTTGCAAGGATATACTTTCAGATTGGTCCCATAAAAATGTCATCAAAATCGGTTCAGTAGTTCGGCTGACTTTAATAAAAATGAGTAACGGCGTGTGATTCCTTAAGGTAAATGTCACTTTTTGACACATCAGACAGCGTAAGAAAGTCGGTTTAATAAAAGTGAGTAACGGCGTGTAATTCCTTTAAGGTAACTGTCACTTTTTAACACTAAAAAGTAAAAAATAAAAAACTTTTAAACAAAAAAAAAACCTCCTTCAAAAATCCACTAAAAAGAGGAAAATAATGAAATTTTGAGGTCTGCGACACTTAAAAAAAATATGAAATCGGTTAAAAAGAAGATATTAATCACTATACTATATTTTTTAACCGACTTCATATTTTATTAAATTGTCGCAAACCTCAAAATTTCATTAATTTCCTCTTTTTAGTGGCTTTTTGAAGGAGGTTTTTTTTTGTTAAGAAGTTTTTTTATTATGTCATTAGAAAGAGTTCCATCTAACTTAAATAATGCCTTCAGATTTTTTCGTCCAGCACTTAAAACGGCTTCACAATACATTATTGAAATTGGTTAAATAGACCACACCTTTATTTTTCCTTTCGAGCGGCTGACGTCACATGCCCCAAATATCACTCTACAGCACATAAATTTAATACATGTCCCATATTAAGCCTTAGGCGGCCTTGTTATAAAGATTATAAAGCACGCCTCGCGGGTATTGTGACGTAAGCAGCTTTTAAATTTTGAAAAAAATATCTGTCATAAATACATAACGTATTAAAATGAAACAAAAGCCATTGTGTTTCTGGCAATGATTTCTAACAGGAAATAGTCATATATTAATTTTTTTTTTTATTTTTACAGTCTGAATGCGAAAACATGAAGTTATTCAAATGTGTTCAGAAACATAGAAACTAATACATATATGCTGGGTTTATTGTATAATTTTAACAGGATGTTTTTTTAATCACACTGTTAAATTTTGATGGCTACGTGTTCATTGGTTACTGCGTTTTCG
Organism: Mongoloraphidia duomilia; assembly: GCA_039654895.1. Lineage (NCBI taxonomy): Eukaryota > Metazoa > Arthropoda > Insecta > Raphidioptera > Raphidiidae > Mongoloraphidia > Mongoloraphidia duomilia. The sequence continues at coordinate 31,427,323 of CM077522.1, forward strand.
TTTTGGCAATTTGTTGACCGTTGCAACCGTCATTTAACAGCGTGATTAAAATATAACATTGTACGATAAACTCAGCATAAATCTATTTCCATAATGTACAAAACGAGGTTAGCTATACGGTGTTCCCGAAGAAAGAAAACGTTTGAAAGAACAAGCCAGTTAAAAAAAGTAAAAAAAAACAACAGAACCAGGATATTGCAGCATAAAAGACAACATAATGCATGTATTTGTATATGTATGCCAACATGACGAAAAGAAAAGATGTCTCTTTTGTTAAGTACAGTCGACAGCTATTATTCTTCTGCAGAGAGAAACTAACGTACAGAAGCAAGATAATCCTCATGTTACTGTGTAATGACATGTCATGTATACCAACGTAACAACCGACAAGGGGAGCCGAGATAGCGCTACCAACGTACAATAATTATATTAACTCCAACTTAACACAGACACGGTAATTTAATGGTTAACGCCGGCACAGTTCAACAATTCAATTACAATAAGTAATAAAAAGTTTCAATGTTAAGTTTATAAAATACAAAAAATAAAAACACGAAAATATACCATAAAAAGGATTTAGTAGATTTAAGTTTTCAATCGGAATGGGATTTTATGGATAAAATACAATGAAAGAAGTTACGCGAACTAAAATCTGTCCTTTTTTAAAATCACGATAATGACCAATTTCAATTGAATTTCATCATAAAGATAATAATTAATTGATATGTAGTCATGTCAGAAGTGTTTCCATGTATTTGAAATTGATGATCACTAAAAATATAGTTCATTCAGTGGTGTGATTATAGCATGGTGTGCTCTTGCGCAGCGAGTGAGTGAGATACGTCCGTCTCGCTCTTACCGTGTGACGTCACGTAGGGAACAGTACCTAGTAATTATTTGTTATTTTTGGCGTTTTTTGAGAAAAAATAATGGGAATTTCGACAAAATTTGTTTAGTAATTGTTTTTAAAGGCTTATGAGAAGTTGGTATAGAAGTAATGTATATCCATTTTCAATATTCATGGTTTTTAATAGGCCTGCAACTTACCCCTTAAAAGTCTTTTAAAAATCTAGTGACTGGTAAATTCGAGATAACTGTTCTTTCGCAAAATTATCGAAAGTGTATCAGGTCAGGATACTCTGGACCAAAATTACTCAAAATTACTGTGGTAGAACCTTCCCAAATAGCGTTCTCAATTGTTAAAAATGTGTTTTTTCAACTCTCACTCAAATTTGTGTGAGAACCATGCTAGATAGGACAAAACTGTATACTAATAATTTTGTAGAGTATAAAATTTCTTACTAAAAAGTCCAAGACGGCATATGTCTAAAGTTAATAGTTTAGAAACACTGGGCGTTCCAAATTTTTGTCAATTCGGTACTGCAACAGTTTGTGATATTTTTTGCAAAATTAATAAAAGTATATTCAAAAAGGATACTCTGGACATAAATTCCCCAAAACTTTCGATAATTTTGCGAAATGGCAACATTTCTGTCAAAAAATACGTTTAAATGAAATTAATAATCAATTGTTTGTATTTTGTATACATTTACTGACATTTACCCGCCAACTAAGTTCAAATCTGCTCCCTACGTGACGTCACTGCGCAAAGCAGTCGAAAACTGGTAACCTAGGTAGCACACCATGCTATAATCACACCACGGTTCATTCCATAATTGTAGATTTTTAACAAATGAATAACGCCTGATGTTTTGATATTGTGATAGAGGTTCTAAAAAGTGTGTACCGTGTAAGTTTTACTTAAATAACTAAATAAATAACTGTCATCTAATATTCAAGATGTCATAATTTCAAAACGACAAAATTTGTCAAAACTGTCAGAATGTGTCGTTTCATTATATTTTATTGACTAAATTTTAAAAATTTGTGATAAAAAATTAATGTTTTATAGCTGTTTGATTTGATATATGAAGTTTGAAAAAATTATTATCAAATTGACATTACAATTTTTATCAATCTTTCTATGTGTGTGTACTATACTTGTATCATTGCAATTTTAAATTTATACTTTTATTTAAAAACATTGAATTATAAATGGCGAAATTATACAATAAAAAGAAAAATAATTCATAAAAAAAATATAACAAATACATATTTATATTTTTGCGTTTCTTGTTCAACGAATAATTTGCATTAGGTCTTACGATTTGTGCATAATATTATAATATAAAGATACATAACTGTAAAATAGTTTATTATTTATTAAGAATGTTACATTTGTATATTATTTTTTTAAAATTTACATGATACGTGTTCACTTTTCCAAATATTTCTTTCCGGTAAACAGTTATGAAGGATTAAGGAATGACGATTTTTGTAAAATATATTAGAACACCACAAGACGGGCTGCAATATTATTTCGTAGAAATGTCTTTGCACGTTATAACTGTTCACTGAAGCTACTTTTCTGCTTTTTTTAAAGAATTTAGCATGATTCATTTCAATTTACTTTTTGAAAAGTCAAATCTAATATTTTCTTATTAGTGTATTTGCCATATGGCACATACACTATTGGCGTCGGTCGGATGGCGGGACCTAGGGGTCGGACCAAAATTTCTCGACGTTTCATAGCCTCCTGAACAATTTGGCACCATTTTTAGAAATGTTTATATATATATGTATATATATATGTATATATATATTTATATATATATATATATATTTATATATGTGTTCGCGGCATAACTCTCGAAAGCCTTAATTGATTTGAATGAAATTTGGTACACACGTTGGAATCCATCACCGCACGGAACCTATTTAAAATGGGCCCAATCGGACCATTTTAAGGGTAGTTTTTAGGGGTTGAAAAATATTTTTGGGCCCAAAAATACCGAAAAAATTCTCAGAATTGTTTCAAAATTGATATTTAACCTTTTAATAAAGCTCAAAATGTGCTGCTAAAATTTTAATAAAATCGGCTCGACAGGACCGGACTTACAAATTTTATGAAAACACTAGTTTGCGGATATAGTGATTTACTTACTGAAGGATGCATTTAATTTGGTAGGTACAGAGGTTGCATTGATAATAATATTGCAATTAAGAAAAAAAATATTATTTTAAGGGATGTATTAAGGGGTTAAATTTTTTATTTTGTCCAAAAACAAACTAAAGTTTACGTATTAAAGCCACAAGGCCTGTATTAGCAAATACACTATATTGTCGGCAGGGTTTTGGCACTGCGACCCGAGTTTTTTTAAAAATTATTATTATTATTTAAAAATTACATTATCCAGGTGTGCAAGCTTTCACGGCGGCTCACAGGTCACTGACCTGTGAGCCGCCAAGGAGGAAACTTCGACCGCTGCCACATCGCCTTTGAGAATGTCTACCGCAGTTATAGACGCAACGTCAGGTAGAAATACCACCGGACCACGTCCTACAAGCCCGGAAACCACGAAGACTTAAAAATTACATTATTTTATTTTCCGTTTCCTTGGTTAATTTTGATTTTTATTTAGTAAAACAGTGGTAAAACAATAAACCTGGAAAATATAAATAATCTAATCTTAATTTTGAAATTTTTTTCGTTTTGCCAACTTAAAACAAACGTTATTCATTTTTTTAAAATCTACAATAAATTATGGAAAAGACTTTACATAAAACAAGATGTAGAATGTAGATACTTTGTGACATGTTTCTAGCATGACCGCATCATATCTCTTATCGTGACGTTATTTCTAAAGTCTAACGGAAGTACATCATCGTTAAAATAACAATAATTGATACAAAATATAATTAGTACAAATTAACAAATTTTTGTGAACGCATATTAGTAGATGGTGGAAGTATGAATTAAATGGTGGAAGTACCGGTAGCAAACTAAAAATTCAAGACAAAACTAGAATGGCCTATAACAACCACAGCCGCTAGATCACAATATAGATATATAAAATAAATTACTTTATTTCAGGTAAGCTTTTTCACTTCAATAAAAATTCCTTTTGACTATGGATGCGAGAAATGTGTTTTTCTTTACGTAGTTAACTAGTAACAGCTTTTTCAGATTATCAAAAACAGAAATTAGCGAAATTACTTCAAAATCGAAATTTAACCCTTTAGAAAATATTAAAATGTGCCCCTAACATTCCTCAAAATTTGCCAGGCAGAGCTATAACAGTAGTTTGCGGATTAGACTAGATTGCATTCCGAACATATTGAACATTTTTATCTTTTTAAGGGATGTATTAAGGGGCTAATTATTTATTTTATCCAAAAACAATATTAAATTCAGATAATACATTTAAATTCCGTGATGCATGTATTAGCAAATATATTTTGTCGGCAGGGATTTGCACTGCGACCCGAGTGTTTTAACTCGTTGTATTCGTTTATTATACAATTTATAAAAAGTATACTATTATGCCAACAATGGTTTGTTATTTCCATATTTGCGCTACCTGATGTATTATTTACACTATTTAATATTCAATTTATTTAGCATACAAAAAATATAAATAATTTTCCACTACATCATTTCATTTTATATTCAACACAATAATAATTTTCCTATTATAGCGTATCATTTGATATTCAATTTGAATACAGTAATGGCATTGTTAAAATTTACTTGAGCGTAAATGTACACATGTACATATTTTTTATTTCACTTCAACCAAAATAAATGTGTACTTTAGTAATATTTATATGCACGCAAAACGTAAACTTTCAAAATTCTACATGATATTAACATTTTTAAATAGTTTGTTTCTACTGTGTTTTTATTACTACGCGAATTAACTGCCAATTTCAAAACTTCAATTGGAAACGTTAAATGACAACACAATATATTTTTAAGCTGAATTTTTATATGGCAGTATATACGCCCTGCAAAAAACAAACAATATATCTCGGGCTAGAGTAAATTCGTAAGATCTTACATATGACACATCTGGAGTTAGCGATTAGTGAGACGCGCGCCTGGAGTATATAGTATCGCGATTATTTGGATAATAAATATTAGCCACATAATTTAATTGAAAAAGGGATGAATTTTGAAAAAATATTTCTTAATGGGTGCTTACGTCACAATAGGAACCTACTGTCCAAATGTCAAGTTTATAGCTTTAGCGATTTGGCCTAGGAGTTGATTAGTCAAAAAACTCTACAGCCCCGTTTTACCCCCTTTCGGGTTGAATTAAAAAAAAGGCTAAAATATGGGTTTGCTTATTTTTAAAGAAAAGTTAGTATGTTTAATTCAATACCTCTCACCCGAGCTCTCACCTTAACAATGTTTGAGATATGAACAGTTAGTCAAAAAACAATTCACCCCCTCTTGACCCCCTTAGGGGTTGAATTTCAAAAAATCCTTTGTTAACTGATGCCTACATCCTATAAGGAACCTACCTGTCAAATTTCATGTTTGTAGGCTTATGGTTTTTGAGATTTCGTGATGAATGAGTCAGTCAGTAAGTCAGTCAGTGAGTGAATGGTATTTTGCATTTATATATTAAGATATATTTATGCTATCATTGTGTATTAACACTTTTAATGCATCCTTTACTCTTTATTGCAGCCCATCATAAAAAAAAATCCACTGAGTAAAATTAGGATTCCACAAGGTAGTTAACTGCAGGTTTTTAACGATGGAATAATTAGGAATCTCAAGAAGTTTAACACGTTTACCTATTTTCGTGTATTTTCGTTATAGAAAAGACTATAGCATCTATTAGGTAGAGCAATATGTAAATTAAATTCAGTGATAAACTTATAATTACAGTTAATTTGACTAGCTATTTATTTAGAATGCATTTATAAACTAATAGCGGACTCTCTGAATAGAAATTAAACAGCGCAGTTTGTAACTAATTAGTTAATAACGTTGATTAAATGCACTACACTATTATACAGGGAGTCCAGAGTAACATTGAAACGTCGACTTTTTGTTACTTGGAAAGAAGCATAATAGTATTTTTTTGTATTTTTTGAAAACTAGGCTATAAAAAAGTGTGTAAGTGAGCCACAATTCACATTTCTTACGGAAAAATGTTGTTTCAATTTCATTTTTTTTTATTATCCTCTTTCTGATAGCATTCGAAAGTACATAATTTTTCATATGTCGCTAAATTCAAAATAGAAAATATATTTTATAGATAGGGATAGGAGAATATCGTCTAAAATTATTGATTTATGTGTCTTTTTAAAACAATAAATAATTTCCGAAAACAATAAAATACGGTCTTGACAATTTTCTCAAAGCAAACGGTAACTGATTTTGTTTTTCATCAGTCGATAAAGTCAATTTATTTTCAAAATAAAAGAGCAGATCGTGGCATTTCATTGATCGCGTCGTTTAGATACCAAAAAGCACTTGTAAGTTCAACAGTAAAAAGGTTCAATTTAATATATTTAAGAAATCTGTCGTATTCAAGAAAAAAGACTGAGCTTTTCACTCATTCTAAAGCTCGAAGCTTATCTGCCAAAGCTTTTCGTTCGCAAATGCTGTCTTTTAAATAAATGATATCGAAATCTGTTCTTAATACTTCTGTATATTATGGTTCAAAATCGCTTCAAATAAACCCGTCTAAAGACAAAATTGGAAATAAAAAACTTACACCGCACATTCATGTATGTACATTATACAATGCTATGCAACGTACAAAGTGTAACTAAAAATTACCTTTTATTATTGGGCAAGAAAACAAATATTTTTATAAAAACGTAAGTCTATAAATAGAGGTAGATGAAACGGTGAAAAAAATAATTTGGATTTAAAAACTTTGACTGGAATATTTTTTTGATATTTAATAGTGAAAGGCCAAGCTAATCTAAGCACGATGTATATTTTAACTTTTTAAAATCAAATCAAAATCGAACTAAAATATTCACCAAATCGCAGAAATGTAGAGGTTTGTAACAAACAAAATTATAATGTTGTGTCTTCTTGCGTAAATATAATTTTGTTTTGGACTCTAAGTGCTACGCTTTGGCAATAAAGAAGCGCATAGTAATATAGTAAACTATTGTTGTGTTCAGACATAATTAATCCTCGTCCCGTATAAATCAAATTTTAATGTATTTTATTAATATTAATATTAATTTTTTATAAAGCGTAATCTTCTATACTTATATTAGAAATCGTGTCCATCGTGATTATAATAAAATTAAGCAAAATCGCAGGATAGTGGACAATATATAATTTGATTTATTAAATTAAATATACGACGTTTCGTCTATAGATTTAGACTTTTTCAAGTACATACATAACAAGCCGTGAGGTGGGTCGTTTATTAGGACTAAAGTGCGACCCTTGAGGTCCACACGACGAACTTCCCAGTTTGATAAATATTTAGTAATAATAATTAAATTAGATATTGCACAGAAAAGTAATTATTTTAATCATTAAAACATCAATAATTAAAAAAAAAAAAAAAAAAAAAAAAACGGCTGAAACGATTTTTATAAAATTTATGTCGGATCAAAATGACGTTAACACGCCTCGATTGACACCCTTACGAAGTCGATATAATTTTTTATTCGCGAGATATTGTGTAAAATCTACTTTTTTGGAGGTTATTTGGTTAAGGAAAAAGAACGGCTGAACCGATTTTAAAAAAATTCCTTTCAGATCATATTTACGTTAATACGCGTCGATTGGCACCCCAACGTAGTCGATATCATTTTTCGTTCTCGAGATTTCGTCTTAGAAAGAAATGGATACATACATACGTACGTACATACGTACACACACACACACACACAGACATCTTTCTAAAAGTAGTATAAAAATAGTGTAGTGACCTTGAAACATAAAAATTTTTTTTCCTTTTTGATTTCGATTTTCGGACCCATTACAATAACTTCCAATGGGAAGTTAAAAATAACAATATTTATGAAAATTAATATTAATTACTAACCATAGCAATTAACATAAGATAGGGTACATAAGACAAAAACATGGTAACAAATTATGTTGACTATAAATTTTAACAATCAATAATTTTATGTATAAGTACTTGAAAAAGTCTAAATCTATAGACGAAACGTCGTACATTTAATTTAATAAATCAAATTATATATTGTCCACTATCCTGCGATTTTGCTTAATTTTACTTCTATACTTATATTATAAAATTGGAAAATTCTGCACTTTGTACAATAGAAGCACTACTGGGTATCGATCGATGTGTTCGTATATATAGTAACGCGCCTACAAAGTCCACATCATGAGAGAGTCATGTTTTTGATGATTTATACAGAAGTTAATAACTCTAATAAAAATAAACTAAATAGTAACTTAGTCTGTAACTGTAAAGTTCTAAGGACTAGAAGAGCGAATTTTCTGTTGTCATAATTTTTTTCCTGTTTTTCAAATTTCAATCTATCTATATCTACATATTTGTTTGGTTGAACGCTCTAATCTCAGAAACTACCAGTCCGATTTGAATTTTTACTTCCCACCTCTACTATGGTAGGGAAGTAATGGATTCAGTCCGAAAACAATATTTCGAGATTTTAACAGATTTTCACGTTTTGAGACCCTAGCAATCGTTTAAGATCATTTTCTGACTGATGTCTGTATGTGTGTGTGTATGTGTGTATGTGTGTATGTGTGTGTGTATGTGGTCAATTTTTCGCCTTCGATATCTTAAGAACGGAACAACATACGGGCATGCCGATTGTTCTATTGTGTTTATCAGCCTTTAACTTAGATCTGATTAGATTTTGAGTCAAATCGGTTCAGTGGATCCTGAGATATTCAAAAAAACGTCCTCAATGTCACGTATTAACATAGGTAAAAAAAAATATAAATGAATTCTAGATGTTATAATATGAAAAAAATGTAAATATTTTTTTTCTCTAAAATGTATAGTTTTCGAGAAAAAAAATATTTTACTAAAAAAAATAAAAATTGTACGTAAATCAAGGTAACCATGATTTTTGCTATATTAAGCTAGCCATCAATAGATCACCAAACAAAAAAGAGGGCCATGCTTTTTTCAAAGAATAAAAATTAAATTGTGTTTTAAAGACCACCAACAGCTAAGGTTATTTGGGCCTAGTCAAAGAATAAAAAAAAGAGTGTTTATTTTTTGCAAATATTTACTAGGTGGGAAGTATAGGACTGGTCATCAGTCGAATTTTTTTTGTTAGATAGCCCATTTATCGAGGAAGGTTATAGGCTATATAATATCACGCTACGACCAATATGAGCAGAGCATCAATGAAAAATGTTGCAAAAACGGGAAAAATTATTCCTTTTGAGAGCTTCCGTTGCGTGCGCTGCGTAAACGGTTAAAGTTACGCAAAAATCATGTATGACGGAATTGTTCCCGAAAGGTTTATATATATAGAGAACAAGCGAAGCGAGTGAGTAATGTAATTATAATATTCAAGCGAACGAGCGAAGCGAGTGCGTAGTGTATTTATAATATTCAAGCGAACGAGCGAAGCGAGTGAGTAGTGTATTGCACCCGGGATTTCTTAGCACCCGGGCGAAGCCGGACGGAGCCGTTAGTAAAATATAACATTATTTTTGGCTCTTTATAACACAGACGGTTAATTGATCTTGATTCTTGACAATATTATTTTCAAGCGAAAATAAATATTATAAATGGAGAGCGAATTAATATAATAATAAACAAATAATTAGTTACAGTTAACTGAAAGAACGACATCATATGGATTATAAAAATTTCCTTCGTCTTATTGAAACACTCTGTAAGCGGTATGTGTTTATAGGTGGCTGTATTATGAAGCAGACCGGAATCTTCAATCGCTCTACTCTTCGGTCTATTAATCATCCACTGTCTTTGTATTTCTGACCTGATTTCAGTACATTTTCACTGATAGCGTCGCAACTTCTTATAAACAGGTTACAGAATGTTCCATCAATAACAAAGTATGAAAAAACTCACAATCAGTAAGGTGAAATATTTTAGTAAGAAAAAAAGTTTTTTGCTGTCGACTTCGCTTAAAACACATACGAAGTAATCAATAAATAATTAAAATTATCAAAAAGGTGGCAGTAGAACATGACGGGAATATTATTAGCGGTTTTAAAAAACATAACCATGCGTAAGTTTATAGGTATGGGATTTGTACTTCAATCAGGGCCGTCTTAGGCCATGCAGGGGCCCTTGGGCACACATAGTTTGGGGGCCCTTTTAGAAAGCCCAAAAAAATGATAAAACTTCAGAGTGTACTTTTGTTTAGTGACTTCATTGAATATTTATAAGAAACCAATGTGTCAATGTGTTTTTTAAATTGATTAATTGGACAAAATATGCATAGGCACTGGATTTCGGAATTTCGAGGCCCCCATCAGGCCGGGGGCCCTGGGCTTGTGCCCCACGTGCCCTTATGATAAAGACGGAATTGACCTCAATATTAGTTATGAATGTGTGTGCCAAATAATTTATGAACGATGCGTGAATCGAGATTTATTTATCAACATAAAATTTAAATCTATAAAACCTCGAAACGGTGCGAGTTTGAGATTTAAATTTATGTACGTTGATGATTGAATTTCGTACAATACATTCAGTGCCGTCTTAAATCATATAGGGGCCCCTAGCCACGCTGAGTTTAGTGGCACTTTTGAGAGTCAAAAGTCTACAAAAGTCTAGTGAGTGAGTAGTGTATTGCACCCGGGCTTTCTTAGCACTCGAGCGAAACCGGACGGGGCCGCAAGTATTATATAAAAATAAATGAATAAATAGACTGGCATTTTCAGACCCTTCTTTATTCTTATTTCTTAACCATAATCATATATCCGTATTAAATTGCAAAGAAATAATCTATATATTGGATACATTGATGTTAATCTCTCGATATATCGATGTAACATCGATGCCACATGTATTACATCGAAAAAAACATCGATGTTTTTTAATGTCCATTTCTATTTTATAGGTGTAATCGTCGCTAGCATTAGCCATGTATGAAAATTAATATTTGAGAGTTTCATAGGACACAAAAAATAAAATGGCGGCCAAATAATACCTTTTCAATTACTTATATTTTTTATAGCTTTGATAAATTCGATTTTATATACAATGCGTAAGAAGCTTCGTTGAATCGCTTCTGCCGGGTGTCCCACGATACCTCATGTTTTTTAAAATTATTTCATACTTTTTAATCAACCGATTAGGTAGTCGTTTTGAGTCGAGTTTTTTTAATTTTATACCTCTTTTGGCGCGTTATGAAAAAATGATGAGAGTGAATTTTTACGATTTAACACCATGAAACTAGTCGAAAGTAACACGATGAAGTTAGTCGTTAGTAACTAGAGTCATTACACGAGTCACAATGTGACAAGAGCGTTTTCAGTTTTGAATAACATTAATAAAAGTAATTGCTATACAAACGTTCGTTTATGCCGCTTTCGTTAAATATGATTTCGTACTACAACATCTGTACTGTTTCTACTATTATTTTTCATGATTATAATAGCACAGGTATGAAAGACGTACCGTGACCGTGGCGAAACCGGTAGCGCCATCGCATCATACGCAATGGGTCCTGGGTTCAAATCTCAACACAAACATAATTTTTTTTTAATAAATAATTAGATATAAATATATTTAATAAATTCATAATTTATCTTTATTTTATTATTTTATCGTTTTTTTTACAAACGTTTAATACTGGCACGCGGGATAAAATTTTTGGAGTTATTTTTGTTTTGTTACGTAAAAGAAGTATAACTTCTGACGTACGTACATAGTACACACACACTCTTTTTTGATTTAATTTTTCATTTTATAAAACTATGTAACTATGTAACTATGTAATTTTATTTGCGCTCATCTTTATATCTGTTTGGAAACAAAAAAAAAATTGTTTGAGAAAAAAGCATTGAAATATTCATATGCAATTATAGCACAGATATAAAATAACATTGAATTTTAACGTCTTTAAAACTAAAGCGCAATTTGCAAGTTCAGCTTATTTGCAAACGGGTAAGGAACAGGCGACGGTGGCGACTTAAATAAACAGAGCGTCCCAACGCTGAATTGAAACAGGTGCACACTATATCTCCAGCCACAAAGCAAAATCGCATATGTCAAAATTGCGATACTTTTTTTCATCAGAAAGATTTTTAACTCTATTTCATGAAACATTAGTGTGTAAAAATGATAATATATTTGTAGGTATGTGAACAAAAAAAAAACAGATTGAACATTTTAGTAAATGTTTATAATTATATTATTATTATTGCAATACTTGAAAAAGTCTAAATATACAGACGAAATATTAACGTTGTACATTTGGTAAAATATTAAATCTGTCTTTTTTGTCCACATTACGAATATACCATCATTTATTTATTAATATCGACACAAGATCTAATAACTTGTGTATAAAATATTTCTACTAAAATTCTAAATCCGAACTAAAAATAAACGGTCGGACATGACTACTTACTTTCCTATTTAAACCACATAGTCAATCTTATCGTTTTCAGAGTGTAATAATCTGGCCTTACATCGGTGGTGCGCTACTGATTCCGAAAGAGACCGCGGACGCCTATGGTTTGGTTGACTTAGTTTTGTGCAAAGAAGCACACAGGAATGCGCCTTATCATAGATCCGTGGGCGGTTTTCTAGGAATCAGCAGCCAGCGACGCGAAGTGATCTAACTAGGGCGTTGTCCGGGAGTCGATCGGGAACCGTGTTAGTAAGTGGTTGAAAAAGATTAGTGAACCCGGCCAATGGGTGAAGAAAACCAACAACAAAAAAATGTGAGGATGTAATGGGACATATGATAGAAGAGGTTTTATGATCCGAACAGACGGAATCAAATCAACCAGGAATTATTTAATATTTATACCTAAGGAGAATTTCCGTCCAGATTCCATCAGCTACTGAAGAATCTAAGGTACTGTAACCGTTATTATATTCTTGTTTAATATGAAATTTATAATGAAATACATTGTATAATTAAGGCAAATTTTTTCATTATTTCTTTACTGAAAAAAAAAAGATTCCCCTGTCTGGTCCTGAACACCGAACAGCTGGACCAGACAAGAACCCACTAAATATGAGCGCACATTGTTCGGTGGTGGCCCGCTACCTCTAGTTCCAACGGAACTAGGTTTGTTAAAACTAAAGGAAAACATCAAAATGGTGCGCTCGGGTTACAAAATGGTGGCACCGGTTTGGGATATTCTTGGTTTAATACAGTCAAAATTTTTTGTTAGTAAAGAAAAACTGTTGCAATTGTTATTATTGAAATAGAAGTCCACGTTCATTATAAAGAATAAGAAACATTTTATTATCGTATGAAATTTACGAACATATATTACACTTATTTAATGAATCAATTTTTTCGGAAAAATATTATTATTTGTTTTTGTGTGTTGTAAACTCATGAAATTCTACATGATGATTATGGAAATGATTTGTGTCTGTCTGCCAATACCCTATGCCTATCTGGTAGTTTTTATGTTCGCGTTGAATATTTGTATACCCGTATATCTGTTATTAAAAAAATGAATAATCGTGTGTGCCTTATTTTAAATCGCGTTGTATAAAAAGTATCATTGAATTTTTCCCTTTATATAAGTTTCGAGCCTCCAATATCGGTATCTCATAACATCCGTGTTGACGTTATAATTTTGAAAAAAAGAAAACAACAGTGGTTTTTATTGTTTTAAGAAAGTGTCCATTGTTGGTTTGTGCCGTTTTCTTTTTGAATTTTGTGGCTGTGTCGTGAATTTGTGAAAAAAAAAATGCCTAATACAATACCTAACGCGGCTAATAGTGCCACACCTACAATGTCAACACAAGCCCAAACCGTGGCGCAACAACCTCAACAGGTATACGTTATGCCAGAACGAACCTTGGGACAATCGCTTGTGGGATTGCCCCAGTTTTCGGGAAAGGCATACGAAAACATCAGAGAGTTCTTCGCAAAGTTGGGACAACGAGCGAGGATAGACTCATGGACGCAGGACCAAGCGCTGGCAATTGCAAGATGCCAAATGACGGGGGACGCCTTCCGCTATCTAGAAAGCGAACCAACACTGAGCGAGGAGGGATGCACTTTCGAAGATTTTAAGAAGGCCTTTATTAAACGGTATACCCATAAAATCATACCAGGACAAGCGTACGCGCAGTTCAGCCGTTGCACACAGAAACCTAGGGAGAGTATCGAAGAATACGCTACACGCCTTAAAGTGGCGGGAAGACAATTATTAGAGGAAAATCTTAGCTACATCGACGCCAACGTAGTCGGCGAAAGAGGGGCCGTACAAAAAAGGCACGAGAAAGATTTGATCTTACAATTTCAAAAGGGGATATCCCCAGAGATAGCCAAAATGATGATTGTGGATATGCAGCGGAACCCAACAAACGTCTTCGACCAGGTAGTAGAATTGGCGTTGGGAGTGGAATCCGGCTGCGAGGTACTTTCGGGAAACGCTGGACATGGACGAGCGTTTAATCTAAACGTAGGACGAAGAGACCCACTAGTCTGCTTTAACTGCAGGGAGCAAGGCCACATGGCAAGGGATTGCAGAGCGCCGAAACACGCAAGATGTTTTAGTTGCGGGCGAATGGGACATTTCGCGAGCCAATGCCGCAGCAGGGAGAGAAACGACAACAGACGGTACCCCAGTCAAAACCCGCCAAATAATGATCAAGGTTATGCGAGTCAAAACCCGTCACATAATAATCGAGGATATGCGAATCAAAACGCACCAAATAATGATCGAGGATATGCGAATCAAAACGCACCACATAATAATCGAGGATATGCGAATCAAAACACACCAAATAATAATCGAGGATATGCGAGTCAAGACTCGCCGAGCCCTAATCAAAGACAAGGGAATTTAAACACGCAAAGGTCGACGCCTGCTCCCCGAGGCGACGACCGCCGCGCAGAGTAAACCAAATTATAGTGGACGAAGGCGTCCGACTTGACGTGCCTTGTATTGTATACATGGACGTTAACGGACGGAACACTGCCCTGCTCGTCGATACGGGTTCTACAGTAACCCTGTTGAAGCAGGAGATTTTACAGCAAGGAAGGGGAAGGATCCGACCCAATCCCACGATAACGCTCCATGGGATTTCAGGCGCTCCGGTTCGATGTCTGGGATTTGCTACAGCCAACTTCCAGATCGGATCTGTAGACTACCGGCGGGAATGCACGATAGTGGAAGATAACTTGCCGCTTAACGCCGATGGTCTACTAGGACGCGATTCTTTGGAAACCATGGGTGCGGTGATCGACTTTCGGACCATGACTATTGATCTGTTCGGACAGGAATATACATTATTCCCAGCAGATGCTGATGGCTGTCTGGAAAAAGATCGCAATTGCAGGAACGCAGGAGGACCAATAAGTGGAGTGGTCGAAGTGAAGGAACAAGATGGACGGCAGATGGAGCCGAAGAAGGTAAACGCGCGGACGCAAACGATGATATTAAGGGATGTTGGGACCCAGACGTCAGGTTTTGAAGGATTTTCAGGAACGATGGATAATAAAAAGAAAAAAGTTGTTCGATTTCAGATAGCAGAAGCGGAACGAAAAATGGATACCGGGAGGGTCAGATCAATTGGAAGAATTGAAGCAGATGACCAGAGGATCGAGGAGGAACAAGCGTCAACACCGTCACGGCCAATGATGGTGAACGACGAGGACCGGATGGTTGGTCGCCGTCCAGTTCTACTTAAACACCAAATGGAAGTTCCACCAAGGTCCCAGTGTCTCTGTTCGGCGGAGCAGAATATTCTGAATCCGGATTGGAATATTTTGGTCGAACCAATTGATATGAAAATTCACGGCCTATTAGTAGGGCGAAGTTTGGCGAGAGCCGAGAGAACCATTCCAGTGTGTATAATGAATGTATCCAATGAAACTCTGATTGTCCCGAAGAACACGACGATTGGCTACAGCGAACTGATAGATGATACGGAAGGAATCGTTGGAAACCACGAGCAGAAATTAGAGGTAAACTTAGTCGGAGTAGCCTCAGGAAGTAAGCCGATATGTGAGTACTTTGAATGGGAACATATAGATGAATCTCAGAAAGCACCCTTACGAGAGATGTTGGGAAAGTATGAAGACATATTCATGACAGGAAATGCTAAGTTGGGATGCACACACAACGTAAAGCATAGGATTAAGACAGAGACAGAGCATCCAATAATGAAGGCACCGTACTTTCTGACCCATGGAAGAGATATGCGCTTACCAAACGACGAAGTTTTCCAACCGAGGAGGATACGATACGATTATGAAGATAATTACGCAGCAGAGCTAACAGCCAGACTAGAGACAGTATTTGAAAATGTTAGACGGAATCTCAAGAAATCATCGGAACAGAGGATGCGTCAGTACAATAAACGAACGAAACCAGTTGAGATTGCCGTAGATGACTTAGTCTACTTGGAGGATGTTGGAGCGAAGATTGGATTATCAAGGAAACTTGTAAAATCCTGGATAGGACCGTTCCGAGTCATAGAGCAAAAAGGGCCGGTCACATTCAAGATTCGAGATTTGTCCGGAAAGAAGGAACAAATAGTGCATGTCAACAGACTTAAGAAATACTACGAACGGGAAGACGATAACGAAGAGGTTGACGACACGGAAGAATTAGAGGTAGAACAGGAGCCGGTGGATGATCGCCAAGAACTGCTCATAGGCGAGCCCAGATTCCCATGGGAAGTAGAAGAGGTAGTACAAAACGAGAATGCCGAGGCAATACAGAGGGAAGAGGAACGCGAAGATGCAGTCCCCGAGGACCAAGTCGAAGAAGCAGAAATAGAACCTTGGATTGGGTCACCTGTTTCGATGCAAGAGGACTTAAATGATGAGGGAGGAAATCAAGCCGAAGGATTGCACGCTGAAATACGGGACGAGGAAAACGAGGCACCCAGATCGCCGACACCAGTACACAGAACCAGGAGTCGAGGTCGTGTGAGCGACCATCCCTGGGTTTTGCCTAAGAAAATTTAGAAGATAGAATGAGCCTTTTCCTCCTTGCCACGAGCAAGAGTAAATAAGGTTCATAAAATATTTTGTTGCAGGTGACGAAGACGAAAGAAGAGAAAAAAAAAATGATGAAAGTGATCACGATACTTTGTTTTGGCATCGCAGTGGCGAACGCCTTGATAGTCTACGACTGCCGAGACAGTGCAGTCAATATTACAGCCATTTCCATAAAGGACGTTGCACCCTGTCCGGATAGAGAAAGTGGATACACCAGTGAAACGTTGGAAATCCAGGTAGTTCAACGACGATCTTTTGGAGACGTACATGTACAGGCATGCATGGTTGAAGTCATGCTGTTGATCCAACGATGTGGAATGTTTAGTCATGTATCAGCAATCCCCGACGGATTACAAAGCTACGTCCACCAGGTCGGTGCACAGCAGTGTTTAGATATCCATCGTCAGCGCTCATATAGGGGCATTAACGGAATATTTATCGACGACATTCAACCCAACTCAACGACGACAGCATCAGCAGTACTAGCAGGTAACATTGACAATGATGGTGAATGTAAAGGAGGGTCCTATTCTTTAAGAGGCATAACGTATCAGAAGGTAGTTGTCCAGGCAAATATTAAAATAAGTGTTAAAGATTATTGGGCCACGGTAAAACTAGATAGTAATGAAGTAAGCTTAATCGGGGGCATAACTTGTCCGTATACGCATGGATATTGTGTAGATAGTGATATTGGGGAAACGGTGTGGGATCGAAAATTCAATGATAATTGTACAGATGACGTGGTAGATGTGTTATTTGATGGTAAAGGTAAATTAATCACATCCAAATTAGGGAGCGTAACTAAAGTTAACAGATATATATCGTGGTAGAGCAAGAAAATCATGTATTCGCATTGAGTCTTTTAGAACAGACGTCAATGTGCTCCCAGGAGGTTTGGCTCACGGAGCATCCCAAATTAATTGTTATAGAAAGAAAATTCTACGGCTACAAATTCAACCGAAACGGGCCTGTCAGAAGCAAAAATGTAAATCTGCTTGCTTACATTAATTCTAAATTCATGTACGTGGAACAAGCGTACAAACGCGATTTGCACACTCTTTATATAGAAACGGTTTACCGACGATGCCTTTTACACAGAGAAATTCTCAAAAACAGATTGCTACTGGCTCCGTTAACATCGGACGCCGTCAGTTTATTAATACAATCAAAATTAGGTTACATGGGAAGAGTTTTAGGAGAAGTGTTGTATATTTTGCAATGCGTACCGAAGGTTGCCCAAATACGACGGACAGATTTGTGTTACCATGAACTACCAGTCTCGGTCAATAACGAATCGCTATTCATGGCACCCGTCACCCACATTTTGCAAACATATGCAGAGCAAGTAGAATGCTCGCCATTAGTGTCACCCTTATATCATGTAGATAACCAATGGGTAGGACTGAATCCAAACCCAGTTTTTAGCGCCACACCCACAGTTTTACAGGTAGCTAAAGAGCCAGAACTGCAGTTTCAACCAATACAAGAATTGGGGCGAGGAGGGCTTTATACTCAAGCAGAAGTCAGGGATATACAAAATTTAATGACATTCGGTCAAGAACGGCAAGCGGTATCGAACATTTTAACAAGGCGCGTAGTGGGACTATCAGTCGATCGGCAAGGGTTAAACACCGTAAATTTATTCAGTACTGAGGAATTAAAACAATTAGCAAGGACGACAATTCGACAAGTCTGGGGGTGGTTTACAGATATAGGAACCGCAGTTTCCGGATTCTTAGGGATTTACTTTATATTTCGTGTTCTAAAGTACATTATCGGGGTTGTAATAAACGGTGTAGCCATTTACGAAGTGGCAGGGGTCAGTTTTGCTTTGATCGCAAGTGTGTGGAATACCCTAACAAACTGGGTACTCCACAAACACCAACGCAACAATTTTCAGAAGATGGGGAGAAATAATGAAACGAACAATAAAGTAGACGAAAATAAGGATAATTTGCAAAGTATAGTTCTTGATAGCGTAGAAGCGAATGGGGAAAGTAGAGGAACAAATCAAATGTATCCGAAAATTGTTGTATCACCTCCGAGAGACCAAAGCTGGTTAGAAACCAAAAAATAACTTTTTTTTTTAATAACATGTTAGCATACGAACATTTTTCTTTTAATAAATGTACGAATTTTACTTTTTTTGAATTTTTATAACGTAAGAATAAGCATTTTAGCCATGCTAGAACTTAGGTGTAGTTTAGAGTTAAGAAATGATTGCTTATAATCGACCATATTTTCTTGAGAAATAATTATTGTGTATTTTCTTTAATCAATAATATTATGTGTTTCATGTAATAAACCGCTGAGAATGACGCTAAAAAAAAAAAAAAAAAAAAAATATATAACCGAGAGAAACTAAAAGAGATGGATGAACTACTAAATAAGAGGTATGATCGAAATGGAAGGCTAAGCTAAACAACGCCGGTCCATAAGCAAGCATACAGTTGAAACACTCCGTCAACCAACCGCCATGTAAGGATAGTAAGGACGACCCCGACAGCGAAAAGGAAGATAAAACTATTATAGTGGTTGAGTGTGGTTATAATGTGGTTATTAATTGTTATAAACCCGCCTGCCAAGTAAGTGGTTCAAATTTTATGCACTAACATGGAAACAATGGGGCAGGAGGAGTAGCACCTTTCCCGATAGACTATAACGGACTGGTCTCCACTCCCCATAATTGGTGATCAAAGTGCTATACCTCTCAAATAGACGATGAAAAATTTTAAGTCATGTCATAATCGATCAGTGATACAAGTTCTGTATCAAACGACATTATGTTATATTCATACACCAAACTACCTTTTTGGGTTACATAACCAGTATTTTGTGCTAGTTTCTCATTGCCAAGGCAACTATTAACACCTTATCTAATTGATGGTAAACGAATTTCGTTGAACAGTGAAAGAAAAAAAACTGCGTCCTGTTTCATAAAAAAGGGACAACATAAATGCGTCGTTTTTGAACTCTCTTAACTGTTAAAAAAAACAGTATCTAGACTTTTTTTTTTTGTGTTGTTTTGTAGTATTTGTAATTCTCAAGGAATGGTTTTTTTTCGAATAAAACATGTAAGTTAGTGGCGTAAGGCAGGAAAGACACACATGGACCGTAATTAATTTGTACACTCGATGAATGTGATAAAGTGATAAAGATTAATGTATTTGAACATTTTGAATTATAGTTTGATAGAGATATGTGTGTGTCTTTTCAACCAAATGCGTGAATAAGTCGAATAAATTTTTATTTTTCTTTTGTATTTTCTATTAGTATTACCGAGAAAAGTGAGTTATAACTCAGGGTTCTGGGCACCTCGTCATGCCGCGACACCAGGTGGTCCCAAGGTCGAGCTCTAGAATATTGTACCAATCAAAAATTCTTCAGGTCCTTTGGTTGAACGCCAGGGGTTGTGAAAAGACGACTGCTTCCAAATAACCCATCCCTTTCTTTATTCAAGTATATAGTCGAATAAGTTATTGTTAATGTTATCATAAAACTAATCTATTTGCTTTTGGCATTTTTTAGGTATTAGAAAATTATTATGAGAGTTATAAAGATGAAATAAGTTACAGAGATAGTGTGTTTAGTTTGGAGGTTTAAAATGAAATTTCAATGTATAGATATTGTTTAAAAATAAATCTAGTTAACGATTTTTGGATGGAGTAGCGTTTAAGAATTAACTCATTTAGAACTGGCATTTTGTTTTGAATTACACTTTAAAAAAAAAAAACATTTTTAAAATTAGGTTAACACTAATAATGTGCAAATTGTTGAATTTGGGTAGGGTGAACACTCTGATTTGAGGTCTGAATTGATCGGTTTTTGGGGGCGAGGAAGCGTTCATATTAGAAGGGTTTATCTGAATATTCCTTCATCGGTTAAGTAGATTAGACGTCATTTTACCTATTACGACTACCGATTTTGACTCTGATTATGATTTTCCCGTGACTAGTCTGCTCCGATGCAGTTGCAATGTAAAGATATTACGCGCGAACTCCCACGGACTCAGAGGCCGACTACGGACATTATTCAGTTAGAGGAATAATTTCTGAGTGTAATGGAAAGGAAAAACGTGCCCTAAGAAGTACCTATGGACAAACCTTTGGATAAAGAAAAGAGAACGAGAGTAAGAGGAAATAAGTATAGTTATTGAAATTTTTAGAGTTGACGTGCATCACGTAGAGTACTGTGCACATTTTTCCTTCCGTTCTGACGACAACTTATGGAATTTTGATTTTTTTTTTTATTATTATTTAGTATAGGATCAAGGTTAGTCTATCAAAGTAAGTAAAGACTGATGGAATCTGGAAGGCAGTTGATATACTAGTTGGTACGCATGCAGACACGACATCTGGTCATTGTGAATACCAGGTGGTCCTGACGATGAGTAACAAGTAGAAAAAAAATTTTTAAGAAAGTCCGCCCTTCAGGACAGGACTTTCTCTTAAGGGGGAAGGGATGTAATAATCTGGCCTTACATCGGTGGTGCGCTACTGATTCCGAAAGAGACCGCGGACGCCTATGGTTTGGTTGACTTAGTTTTGTGCAAAGAAGCACACAGGAATGCGCCTTATCATAGATCCGTGGGCGGTTTTCTAGGAATCAGCAGCCAGCGACGCGAAGTGATCTAACTAGGGCGTTGTCCGGGAGTCGATCGGGAACCGTGTTAGTAAGTGGTTGAAAAAGATTAGTGAACCCGGCCAATGGGTGAAGAAAACCAACAACAAAAAAATGTGAGGATGTAATGGGACATATGATAGAAGAGGTTTTATGATCCGAACAGACGGAATCAAATCAACCAGGAATTATTTAATATTTATACCTAAGGAGAATTTCCGTCCAGATTCCATCAGCTACTGAAGAATCTAAGGTACTGTAACCGTTATTATATTCTTGTTTAATATGAAATTTATAATGAAATACATTGTATAATTAAGGCAAATTTTTTCATTATTTCTTTACTGAAAAAAAAAAGATTCCCCTGTCTGGTCCTGAACACCGAACAGCTGGACCAGACAAGAACCCACTAAATATGAGCGCACATTGTTCGGTGGTGGCCCGCTACCTCTAGTTCCAACGGAACTAGGTTTGTTAAAACTAAAGGAAAACATCAAAATGGTGCGCTCGGGTTACAAGAGGCATAAATTTCATTTCTGCATTTACTTTTATACTTTTTTATGAAATTCAATATCTTAATTTTTTCCATAAACTTATTGGTCTTATTTAATTACACTTTTGTATATTTAGCAGCTATCCAAAACCATAAAATAAATCGAACTAAAGATAAAAAATTTACATACACATCTATAAAACGCGGACACAAGAAGAATGGACCATCAGGATATAAGGATCAGGACAACGGATGTGCCGCCTAATTTTAAAATGAAAATAACATTTCTTTAAATTTAAAATGTAGATTGGTGAATAAGTTTCGTTCGATTGGACATTAATAATTGCGGAGTTAATGCGACGATTCATGCTATCTCTTTTCATTTTCAATCCTGAAATGAACTAGTTATTCGATCGTTAGAGCGTATAAGTAGATAAAAATCTGAAATTTTACTATTTTATTTT
>CM077522.1:31449964-31502427 GCA_039654895.1 Mongoloraphidia duomilia
CACGATAGACGTAGCGGGCGAAATTTATTTACCAAAGCACAAAACTAAATAAATTCGTAAAATGGTGAGACCCCAACGAGTTTAATTATATTTTAAGTATACATTTATAAATTAATTTTTTGCCATACCCTCTACAAAATAGCTACTTTCGATGTATGTATATCGGCCATTAATGAGTCATTTAACAAACAGGTGTGCGGAAAGTTTTTAACTTACCGCACTAGGGCGGTAAGTAACCGGTTGCCATCGCAAATTCTGTTTATTCGCTCAATACGCCATTACTTACTCACGACCTTCATGCCATACTGTGGAGCGATTAATTGTATTTTCATAAGCATACAGTTTTAAAAAGCAAAAGATTAAAGTTATAGATTCCAAACTTTTTTGGTCTCCTTTTTAGATAAAAATTACTCAACGCCCCCCTTCAAAATCTATCTTTAATCGAACAAATAGAAAGATTCAGTGACAAATTTGCGTTCCTTTATGTATCTTTATTTTCTGCCTACGGAACATACTAAAGAAAGATGTAAATAAAACGTCTTTAGCCGTTGACGCGTAAATTGTAAATTATTTATAAAAATATCGGTTATAATATGTTTATTCGGTTATAATATGTTTATAGGAATATTTAACTGTACCTATTTTACACACAGATGAAACATGTATATATAAACGGTTTTTCAAAATGTTCTTCTTCTTTCTTTATGTTTTCACCGCCCCCTTATTTTTATTCTACGCCACTTCAATTGCTTCAGAGTATACTACCGCCCACCTGGATCGTACCAGCGTCCCTAGGGGAGGCGGTTTAGAATAGGCTAAAAAATGCATTTATATGCGATTTATCCTCAGAATATATAGTTTAGGAATTATAAATTATCAAAGCCTGGTAAAAAAAACTAAATATTTTACTAAGAATATTTTACTAAGAAATGTATCCGAATCATAGCGGGTGTGGCACCTCGACATAGTTGTCGAGAGTTATTTAAAAAATTCAAAATTCTCACCGTTTACGACATTTTTATTTTAGAATGCGTACTTTTTGTAGAAAACAATTCATAATTTTGATCATAACTACTCGACAAGAAACAAAAATAATTTTAAAACGGTAGCATCTTGGCTAGCTGTAGTTCAGAGAGGTGTCCGCAACGCTATGATTCGGATACATAATAAAGTACCTGAAAATATAAAAGCAGGGTTTAATCTGAAAAAGAAATTAAAAGAACTCTTAGTCAAAGAAACCAATTATGACTTGAAAAAATATCTAGGATAATAATATGATACACGCTGTTGTACTGACTTCTCCTATACATGTATATTATGTCTTTGGAGCAATAAAATTATTATTATTATTATTATTTTCACATAGTCTCTATAATTTAAATCAGCGTTAAATTTCACTAGCTAATTGTATCTATGATCTTTAGATAAACATATTTTTTTAAGATATTTTATACTTTAACATCAAAGTATTGATATATGATAATTTTTCAACAAACTGACATACCTATATTATGACGAATTTACAAAAAAGTTGCCAATATTTTGAACGCCTGCCATATCGATACTTAATTTCAGATACACGTCAGCCGGGCCTTTCTAATAAAAAAATTTGTACCTACTCTACAAAATCTTTGGTATGCAGTTTTGCTCTATTTAGGATGATTCTCACACCTTTTAAAGTAAAAACTGGAAAGCAACATTTTAGAGAAATGTTCACCTGAAAGACGCCATTTTGATAAATTCCGCCGAAATTATTTTGGATTATTTTAATTCAGAGTATCTTGACCTGATATTCTTTCGAGCATTTTGCAAAAAATGAGTTATCTTGTGTAAATTAGATTGTGATGTTTTTATATTTTGCCCACACAAAACATATTTATTGAAAATCCCACGAGGTTAGGAATTTAACTGAACTGTATATTTATACAGTTCGATACATATTCGAAACAAGAGAATATTCCTATATAACTAAAACAAAACAAACAAATGAACCAGAAGCACAATGTTCAATTTTCAGAGTACACAAACAAGCAAAAGTGTTCAAATGAACATCGTTGCTGCAATTGTTTCCAGAGTCATGAATTAGATAAAGACGACCTAAGCAAAACGTCGCACCCGGCAGCATCCCGGCAATGTGGTTGTAAAGAAACATAACAGGTTCGTTCCCAAACCCTGTTGTTAACAGATTATTACTACTAGTATAACTAGACTATAATATGTGCCTACATTTACTGTTCATCTGCTTATAATTTCACTCTAATTGCACAGTACATTTTTAATTATTTAAAACTTCCGTACTTTTTGACGTGAATAAAGTCTAATGTTTTATACTGGGGTGGAATTTTAGAAATATAAGATGTAGGTAGGTAACGAAAATAGTCGGAAGTGATTGACATGTGAAACAAAATAGCATTTATAACTGTGTTATGATCTCAGACACAGTAAGTCATGGTGGCCATGTGGTAAAGTACGAGACTACCGACAGGTACAAACGCCAAACCGATTCGAATCCCAAAGGCTTTTAATATTTTATTTTTCTTTTAAATAGAATGTTGGATAACAATTTAAGATTCGTGCAAGATTGCATTACAGAAGTCGGTTTTCGGTTTATGGAGTGGCCAGCATGCAATCGCGACCTAAACCCAATTGAACATTTATGGGATGAGCTGAAACGAAGAATTTGTGCCGCAACCTCGATCCCAGAGCTTATTGTTGCAGTAGAAGAAGATTGGCTTAACATCTCACAAGAAACAATATCGAACTTGATTAGATCTATGCCTAATCGTATGAGAGATGTTATTAGGGCAAGAGGGGGTCATCCTAATTATTAAAAATCAAGAGTTAATTTGGATAATTGTCAATAAACCATACTTCTTTTAGTAATAAAAAAGTCAATTTCATGCATTAATTTTACAATTTTAAGCCTAAGAAGCCGAAATAACTTTAATAAATTTAGACTAATATCGAAGCATATTAAATTGTCTTTCAAACAGCATATAGTCTTTTTTGATCTGATGAATATTTCCTAAAAAAATATAGTTAAAGTCAAAAGTTAATAGTGGGCTGATTTCTATGCACGCAAGTATCTTTTACGAACATTTGATTTTATAAGATAAATAAAAGTGGATGTATTTCTTTTCATGACAACGAATACAATTATTTGTGTTTAACGGCTATCACGTCATCTGTCTGTACTCGCGACATATCCATTTTTTAATTTAGGTATTGGCAAAAACTTACCAAAATATTTCTTTTAACGATTCTAACAACTTTATTCTTAAAATAATATTCCATTTAAATCGAAGATTCTTCAGCGGTAACAAAACCATTTTTTACAAGATTTATAAATACGTACTATAACGCCTAAAGGAGGGGAGGTCTCATTGGCCATACAAAAATCGCTTCATTTGTGTTAAAAAAATAAAGTGTTCTGATTCTGGAATTATCCATATAATTTAATACTAGACTACTCACTCGATATGAGAAAACTTTAAAACATTATTAAGTGCATCATCCGTCTCAAAAAACTCGCGTACTAAACTTAGATTGTTTTATAGTTTTTTTAAGAAAAACACTCACTTTTGACGGACGATTCTTATTACAGAGTGCAGAGTAGAAGCACTTTATTTTTTATGTGATGGGGGTACTCGTTGAACTAATAATAGCAAACATTCATAGTGCTTTCAAGTTCTTTTTAGTTGCAATAAATTTTCTAAAGCTTTAAAAATTTATATAAAATACAAATTCAATCAGTCAGGTTCTTATGTGGTTTTTTGACATTTGAGGACCTAGTATGTTTATTTTATTTATTGTAGATTATAGACGCGTCGACAACTAAGGTCATTAGCGTCTTTCAACTACACTAAATAACAACTAACTTAAAACTAAATAACATCACAAAACATCCATGAGCGCAGGTGAGATTCGAACCCACGGCAGTCCAGTCTAGAGGTTGCGACGCCAAGCATGCTAACCACTAGGCTATACTGCCCCCAACCTAGTATGTATATTGTATGTAGATACTAAAAACATAATTATAATCATTTTTAGAGGAGATGGATTTTATATAACCAGTGAGAATCTTTCTTTTTATAAAAAAACTCAGCTTTACTTTTGCCCACATTTGTACAACTGGCTACCAAACATAATTTAAACTGGCGGTTTCCCGCAACTTCATCCGCGTGGTTTAGACGACAGCAGGTTTCCCGTGACTTTTTACCTTGGAAATCAGGACCAAAATATTAAAAGTTTTGTCAACAAGCACTCCTCTGCATGAATTTCGAAAAATCTCTTCTTAATGGGCGCTTACGTCCCAAAAGGAACATACTGTCCAAATTTCAAATTTCTAACTTAAACGGTTTTCCCTGGGCGTCCATTAGTCAAAAAATCTTACACCCCCGTTCGGACCCATAGGGATTGAATTTAAAAAAAACGCTCGAATATGGGTTTTCTTATTTTTAAAGAAGAGTTAGTATACTGAATTCAATACCTGTCACATTAACGATTTGTGAGATATGAACATTTTGTCAAAAAAAGCTACATCCCCTTTTGACACCCTTAGGAGTTGAGTTTCGAAAATTCCTTTCTATAAGAAACCTACCTGCCATATTTGCCAAGTTTGATGGCTTTATAGTTCCGGATATTTCGTGATGATTGAATGAGTGATGAATGAGTCAGTGGTATTTCGCTAAAATATATTATAAGATTAGATTTGTCAGTCTGGGATTCAATTCAGCCAATTAAAATTTAACCCAAATTGCATTTTAAATCTGAACGGTCGCTTAACATGCAAAAAACGCAAAAAAAAATAATTAAAGAGATTTCTTTGCCATCTTACGTATTTGTAAGGATGAAAATTAACTTTAAATACTGGTATACTTACATTTTAAAGTTTAAACAAGAAGCATATTATTTTAAACATATCAAAGAGAACACGCAAACACAAAGAAAGGAGTACAAAAAAACAAACGTAGCGTATACACGCTCGGCAACCACATAAACACGCTCTCCCATTGTAGAGGGGCGCAACGCCGTGCCCTGAGGTATTCCGCTCTATAGGTGCTACTAGAACGCTGGGATATTCTATATTTGTGTAGGTGTGTCAGTAGCGTATCCCGATTTCATTCATTATTCCAGTCCATAAAGCCATTACATCCGACCATTCTAATATCATTAAAAAATAACAGTACCTATAAAAAATCTTTGAGTCTACAATATTACGTATTTTTTAATTAAAACAGAATAAATAATGTGGAAGAATCCATACATTACTAATAAAACTTGCCGTAAAAAAACAATTTTATTTATGCAGGTATGTACCTGCCTATATAAAATTGGTTTATAGATTCGGAAGTTTCTTATAGACAGTGTCTTCTATAATATAGAGGACACTGTGGTGTAACGGTTAGCGTAGTGGCCTTTGGATCACACGGTCGTGAGTTCGAATCCCACCTCAGCTTATGGATGTTTTGTGATGTCATTTAGTTTTAAGAGAATTGTTATTTAATGTATTAAAGACGCTAATGACCTAAATTGTCGACGCGTCTATAATCTACAATAAATAAATAAATAAATAAACGATTCTTATATTTTATATTTTACGTGAGAATTTGATGTATCTTTGAGTCAATAAATCATGGGTGCTTTATCTTTCCCTCTCCCACACTATCAAACGCTTTTGACCTTTGTTGTTGAGCGTCTATAATATACAAAATCTATCGTCCGCTCAACCATAATATTTGCTGATTTTTTATGTTAAATGATCCGCGTTAGTATCAATACTAGCTCCTTCTATGACTTCAATAAAATTTATAACATTTCAAGTCACATTAGTTAAAAGGTGAAGTCAAACATACCACAACAACCTGTGTTGAAAAGAAGCACAATTTATTCTGAATATTTGCAAAAAATCTTTTTTTTATCGGTGAAACACGTTAGATTAAAATTAAAATTAATAAGATTATATTTTTTTAATACATATAAATACAGAAAATTGTAATTTTATTATTTTTTCGTAATAATGTTATGGAATAATCTATTCTATCAATTATGAATAATATGAAAGAAATTGACCACAGGACACAGGTAAGTTGTCGGGAACCAGTGTCTTTACTTCATAGTAAAAAATAGTACATTGTGCCACAAGGGAGGAAATGTAGTAATTTCCTCCCGTGTTGCGCATACTATTTTTTCTCCTGCCAGGCTGAAAGTTCGCAAAATTGAAAAAAAAAATTGTTAAAATTATTATTTTTATTTTATTTATTTATTAAAATTATTAAAAAATAATTTTAAAGGAAATAATTTTAATGTGTAGGAGACAGAAGTAGGTGCGTGAGAGCCGGCATAAGTACTATTGCGCACGCGCACTTGTCCGTACCACGGGAATAAAGAGCGACTTTGTTCTCGCTTGGCAGGGACGAAAGTACGAACTTTCGGCTTAGGTAGGAGAAAAAATTGGTTGTCTGCTATGGACAATGTAGTGAAATTAGTTAACGCATTCGATTCAATACTGGAGGCTCAATTCTCGCAAGTGAATGAACAAGCAAAAAGAATGTCCGTTTTCGGTTATGATGAGATTATAATCACAAAAAATTGTTAAGTTGAGCATATGGTTGGTTTTACAAACACAGATGGTCAAAGTAGTCACCCTCCATTTTGATACTATTCGCTATGTGCAACATCAAAAGTCGAGACATCTAGCGGCATTAATCGGCGAGACCACTGCCACTTTTATACATTATGTCAAATGGGACAACTAGAAAAAAGTGAATTAAAATTAAAATTGATGATAAAAGTAAAAAGTATGAATGCCATATTAAAAACGGGTTTTGAAAAAATATATCATACTATAAACTTTCAACCTCAAACTGTGTCAAAGGGTAAAGCTTTAGCTGAGGCTAATCATGGAATTGATGTTGAAGAATTAAGACAAAATGGAAAAAGCTATTTGATTCGAGCAACAGTAATTAGGCAGACTTCAGTAACTTCTGAGCCTTATTCTGTTAAAGTTTATGTAAGTTCTTTTATATATTAACAGTAGTTTTTAATTATTATTATTTCTAATATAAGTAGTAAATAGTACAATTTTATCTGTCACATCTGTCATATATATAAAAGAATATTTTGTCTTATTTTATTAATTTAATATCAAAATTCAAGTTGTAATTTTATAAAAATTATTAAATTTCATTATTCTTATATTTATTTTATATTAAATATATATTTTCATAGTGCGTTCACACTCATTTTTTTGGAACATTATTGTGAATGTACAATTAAGGTTATGATACTTACTTGTGCTTTCTCACGATGGAAATCCATTTTTCTCTTTGAATTAACTTATGCTTATATTTTGGGAAACAATAAGAGCTAACATCACTATTTTTTATGTATTATTACAATTAATAATGCAGCATTTACGAATTGTCATTTCTTACTTTTGATTTTATATCAGTATATGACGTCACTGACGTGCCCTAAGAATGCCAGCTTTCGCCGCTAAGCGCGCACGGTCGTTCAGCGTCTCCCTTCCAAGCAGCTGCACATAGCGAATATGACTTTTAACCTCGCTAGCTCTGATAGTATGTAAAGTTTTTGTTTGGTCGCTAATCAATTTTTAATTATGAGAGAACATACAGCACCATAATGTAATTTTATATGTCGTTATAGATTTTTTTAAATGAACTGAATGCAACATAAACATTAGTGCAGTAAAAATCTTATAACCATACTTTCTAAAATCAATCAATATTTTTCTGTAATTATTGCCTCCTCAAAACTTATTATTTAACACATAATTCGATTCTAAATTTGAGGGTCCAAAAACGGGGAAATATACACTATTTTTTTGGTTGTTCTTTAATTTTCTCTCGTAATAAAAAATTACATTATTTTGATTACAGACTATTATTTCTCTAAACTCTATTTGAAAGATTATTGATACGTCCCTGTCGTACGCGCGTATATAACGATATAAAGGTTGCGGTAGTCGCACGGGACGGGACACGACAGGAGCGGCAGGATCATAGGACGCGGGGCAAGGAGTCAGTGTACGAATGACGTCACTGAATACAACGGGAGCACATTATTTACCTTGTCGTATAATGGATTAGGCATGTGAGCTATACACACATACATATAGATACATTCGCACGCGAGCGTCCTTAGAGGAAAGTCGTAGGTACTCATATTTATACTATAACACCTTCTGCTGCAACGAGGTCTACACAAAAACGATGGTCTGGCAGTCGGATGAAAAGCAACTGGGAGTGTGCAAATAATTCAAGAATTAAAAGGCGCAACAATTTTTCAGTATACGGGTAAGCGAAACGTTTATTACCAAGAATGGTGCGCGATCAACTTTCATTTTTTTTCTCTAATTAGTTTTCACAAGTTTCAAACCAAATACATTGAACATCTTTACTCTAAATATCTGAACACTATAACAAAAACATATCCAAGTAATAAACTGGATATATCTGACTGTATACCGTAGTTTGTGTTTAGAATTCAGACGACCGCTAATTATAATATATTTACATAAATCGTTAACCGAGTAATATCCCACAGGATACATATTGATGCAAGAGAGGGAAAGAGGGACAAGACATAACCTTTTAGAACGACAAATAAAGATGTTTTGGTTTCATTTCTCGAAGCTTTCGTGAGAAATAGGTGGATATGCAAAATAATTTAAAACTCTCAACTCCTTTTCAAACTTCTCATGCATCCCCAAAAATTACAAAAAATAAATTTTAAATTCGTAGCTTTTAAACCAAAAGAGGGATAGAAGTTTTCTTGTGCTTATTAAAATATAAACGTTAGACAAAAATATAAAAATGCTTTGTCTTTTATTTGCGAAATAGTTACAAATAAAAGTTTAAAATAGTATTATAACACAGAAGTACTGTAACAACCTCATGACACAGTATTTTTTGTTATGACTATTTTATGGTTTTTCTAAGAAAAAACAGTATCATCTTTTTATATGACTTCATTTATACGACTAAAAAAATGCGTTTCACATGGATTTTATTTTCATATATTCTTATACCCTCATAACTCCTGCTCTACGCAACGTAAAACAACAAACCAGATACCAAAATTTTCAGCTCCACCCAAAGAGTGTTCTTATGTAGGCCTTATCTTGATTTGCTATTTTTTTTCAAAATAGCGGCGGGTTAAATATTTAAAAAAAATTATAACCTCTGTTCTAGGCATCGTTGAAGACTAGGAAGCGTACCAAATAGCAATTTCTTTATTAATGTATTTGCCATATGGCACATATACTATTGGCGTCGGTCGGATGGCGGAACCTAGGGGTCGGACCAAAATTTCTCGACGTTTCATACCCTCCTGAACAATTTGGCACCATTTTTGAAAATGTTAGGCGATATAACAACTAACGGATGTACTCCCGGACAAATATCGACGCATATTTTTCCATCCGTGAATCACTTCGAACGAACATTTATTTATATATATTTATATATAAAATATATATATATGTATGTGTGTGTGTGTGTGCGGGCATTAACTTTTGAAAGAGTCAATTGATTTTGACGAAATTTGGTAGGCACGTTGGAATTCATCACCGCAAGAAGCCTATTTAAAATGGGCCCAATTGGACCATTTTAAGGGTGGTTTTCAGGGGTTGAAAAAGGTTTTTGGGCCCAAATATACCGAAAAAATGCTCAGAATTATTTCAAAATTGAAATTTAACCCTTTAATAAAGATTAAAATGTACTGCTAAAATTTTAATAAAATCGGCCAGACAGATCCGGACTTACAGGTTTTATGAAAACACTAGTTCGCGGATAGTGATTTATTTACTGAAGGATGTATTTAATTTGGTATAGAGGTTACATTGATAATAATACTGAAATTAAGAAAAAAATATTATTTTAAGTGATGTATTAAAGGGGTTAATTTTTTTATTTTGTCCAAAAGCAAACTTAAGTTCACGTATTAAAGCCACAAGGTCTGTATTAGCAAATACACTATATTGTCGGCAGGGTTTGGCACTGCGATCCGAGTTTTTTTATAGTTGCATAATGACATTTATTTTAAGATCACTATTATCTCGTAAATATAGACAATCTACCACAAACACCTTGTATTTGCTATAACTGGGTATTCTGGGCTACACCTTACTTTAAAAACAATTTCCAGGAATAAATAATATCTAAAAATAACTTATTGTACAGTCAAGAAATTGCGTTACATTCTGTACAAAAGTGCTATAGAAAAGCGAGCATACAATCTATCAACAATAGCTAATCATTTTACTCCCAATTAGATAAGCTCCAGCAATATAGGTACTACGCTTAATATTGCCGAAATAATGTAGGTAATCAAAGGCATTCACCAATAAATCAACGTAGGCATGTACAAGAGAAACATTGATGTTCGTATTATTGTAGGGTGATAGAGTTTCAACCAGTAGCGTACTTATAATTTCCCGTAGGCCGAACATACTATTTTCCTACATACTTATTGAATGAAAAAAATTACAATATTTATAATATGACTATCTACCTACTTAAATATTATATATTTATATTTTTTTTTTATCTCTTATTATGGATTATTTTTAGCATGCTTATATTAATTTTACTTATAACATATGTTGTATGTAAAAAATCTTGCAACTCGATTTTCACCCTCTTCCAAATGTCCAATTGACGTGAAACTTTGCAGTAGTAGGTATGTAGTTTTGACAACTACACTCAGTTACATAAAAAATGGATCACCTAAAAGTATATGTAATTTCGATTCGTTGTATTTTCAAAATTAATAAGCCGATTTTGAAAATTCTTTTTTTATTTGATAGAGCAGAGTTTTAGGAACATTTTTATGTATGAATTTTGAATTTCAATCAAGGCTTGATTACAGTGGAGACGGAAGACTAAGACAATGTTTTTTTAGTCAAGTTTGAAGAATCCTACGGAAAGTAGCAGCAGCAGTAGAATTTTTTCCTTAATTGCATCTTATTCCTTGGCCTTTTTTGTATCGGTTCGTTTTTGTTTTCAGTAATTATCTCAAATAACACCCGAGTTATAAAGAAAAATTCAAAAAACTGCAGTATCGGTGTTTAGGAACAAAACAAATCAATAATTTTTTTGACAGTCCGAATTTATTGATGGTTATTATTGTTTATTGTTAAGTTTTTCATTTATGTGGATAAATAATGGTGCAACAAATAACTCCTGAACAAGTTGCAATCATAATGGCATTGACTAATGATGGACGCAGTCAAAGATATGTATCCCGGGTAATTGGATTGCCACAATCCACGGTATACAGGGCAATTCGCCGATTTCAAGAGACGGGGCAATACACAAGAAGAGTAGGTTCTGGACTTTCAAGAAAAACTTCTTTCCGAGATGACCGCTTCATTCTGTTAGAAACATTAAGAAATCGTCGCCAGACAGCAGTTACGACAAATCGAAATTTGCGGCAAGTTAGAGGCACAGATGTCTGCAATAACATTGTCCGCCGCAGAATAAAATCTGCTGGTCTAAAATCAAGAAGACCGGCGACGGGTCCTAGGCTTCTTCCACAGCATCGCATTGCATTGCATTCCCAGCCTACTTATGGCCACGACATTAATAAAGAATAAATGCAGTTTTTTGAATTTTTCTTTATAACTCGGGTGTTATTTGAGATAATTACTGAGAACAAAAACGAACCGATACAAAAAAGGTCAAGGAATAAGATGCAATTAAGGAAAAAATTCTACTGCTGCTGCTACTTTCCGTAGGATTCTTCAAACTTCAGACTAAAAAAACATTGTCTTAGTCTTCCGTCTCCACTGTAATCAGGCCTTGATTGAAATTCAAAATTCATACATAAAAATGTTCCTAAAACTCTGCTCTATCAAACAAAAAATGAATTTTCAAAATCGGCTTATTAATTTTGAAAATACAACGAATCGAAATTACATATACTTTTAGGTGATCCACTTTTTATGTAACTGAGTGTATATAATATTTTGAAAAATTTTTATTGGAAAAGAAGCCAATTATATAATAATTAATACCAGATATATCGGAAAAAATCATTTTACCAACCACAGTCACAGTCAGGAATCTAACCTGAACCTTTCCAATTTCGCGGCGGAATGAGCTTACAGTACTCAACCGTAACATGATTACTAAACTAACATTCTCCTTATATGCTTTGGAATCAATTGATTTCCACTACATGCGAGTGTTATTTAATTATAGCTAAATTGTAGATGTAAATCAGCGTACTAGCGAGAGCTAATCATGAAAGTGAAAATGATTTCAAACACCCAAAAGGGATACATTAAATAAGAACCTAGATATATCAATGTTATAAATAACCGATGATAGGTATTACAATATAATATTCTAGAAATAATTATAACTGTAGACGTCCGTCACATCTACAACCTAGCTATAATTAAATAACACTCCCATGTAGTGGAAATCAATTGATTCCAATGCATATAAGGAGAATGTTAGTTTAGTAATTATGTCACGGTTGAGTACTGTAAGCTCATTCCGCCGCGAAAAAATTATTGAAACAGTTTCAAAATGGAAATTTTAACCCTTTAGTAGACAATAGCATGTATCCCTAAAATTTTAACAAAATATTTCGGACAGGACCGGACTTTCAAAATTTACGAAAATATGTCAGTTTGTGAATCGTAACTTACATAGTGAAGGGTGTATATTATAATATTGTGCAGATGTTAGATTGATAGAAGGCATGCCGAATACTGAAACTAAAAAAAAATCAACAATTTTAAGTCACATTTTTTATTTTGTCCAAAAACATATTTTAGTGCACATAATAATACATGTAAAAGCCACTACGACCCCATTTTTTCCTTTTAGCTCCAAAATTGAATGAATTCAAAACTATACAGGATCTAACATTTTTTTTTTCAAACCACTAATAAATTATGCTTTAGAAAATATTATTTTAATGGTAATAAGCTGACAAAAAAAATAATTTCGTGGACTAAATTCATCGAATTGTTAAAATTGTTGATTTTAAAATAATTTTAATGAAAATCTGTTTCAGACAAGCCTTTTATTTTTTCAGTTGCACGAAATACACTTCAAAGAATAAAAATTAAAAATCAAATCATATTCTGAAAACATCCTAAAGCAATTATATAAACGAAACAAAACCTTTAAATACATACATATAAAATATCGTTCATTTCTGAAAAAAAGCGTCATTTCAAAATTGGATCATTTAATACAAATCCTTTGTAAGCGCATTTTTTGTTATTAAAATAAAATGATTACAATGCGAATCACATAAAATAAATAAATCAAATATTTCTTTTGAAGATACAATGCATAAAGAGATTAATACGATATTGGGTTACATTTGGTACATTTCAAAAGCTTCAAATAAGAAGAAATACCTGAGGAACATTTTCAATTATATTATCCCAGTATGTTATAATACTTAACATTCTTAACACGTTTGCAGTTAAGTGAGCTTACTCGTGCAACAATATAATATAATACCTTCTCTTCATATCCAGCGTTCCATATATCTTTCATAACTAAACTTCAGTTACTTATAGATGTTACGATAAAATCACGTTCATAGAGTATATGCACCGCATATGATACAGTCCAATCAAAAAGTTTTTTTGTTTGGCCAGGATTATACACAAAGTATGAAAAAAACATCGAGTGTCCGGTATTGCCATTTATCAAGAGATGTGTAAACATTCAGATTTGAATATGATATAACCTCAAAAATTTTCAGAACTCAGCAAGGAGGGTAGAATATAACAGACAGTGGAACTTTTTAAGTCTCTTCCATGACATTCTATTTCCGGGACATTTCACCGTGTCACTCTAGCAGAAATTTGGAGAGTGGAGGAAGTTTTTTAAGACTGTTTAAGCTTCATATATAAAAATTCAATAATATTATAAAATAAATATAATTGTTTTTTAAAAAGGCCTGAAGAATATATATAATTGTCTAGAAACGTCGCCTAATTACAATAAAAGAAATTTTGATTTTATTAATCTTAAAATAGTATTCTAAAACGGTTAAATTCTTTATTCCATGTCGATTATAAATCTGAATTTTAAAAGACAACTAAGTATTAAATGTGCATGCTATTCAAATTTGTAAAATTTGCAAAAAATATTTTTATATCAATTTTATGGAAGAATTGGGTGCAGTAGAATTGATCGACATGGTGGAAGAACCGGGTGAAATATGGTAGAAGCAAAAGTCTTAATATTTTAAAACAATTTGATTTAAAAATCAAAATAATAATTTTTTTTAGTTTCGGTCAATTAAAAAAAATATTTTGAGTCAATGAGCAAACATGATTAATGTTTGATATAAAAAATTAGAACCTGTATAGAGCCGAATGAAAAACGGTTATGAAGCCAATAAGGAATAAAAAAAAGCTCACTTTATTCTCAGAATAGAATGTCAAAGTACACCAATTTAAAAACAGTTAACGACAGTTCTAAATAAATAACAAAATACGGTCTTGAAAAGCTGGACTATATTATATAAAAATCGAGTTTCATTGTATCTAACTAGAATTAGCATGGGCCCTTGTTACATGGATGGTCGATTTAATCTAAGGCTAACAAATTACTGTAGAGAATAACGTGGTATTTGTTTTCCGACAAATTAAATCCCGGGTGACTTTACAAATTTCGCAGGCTAAATTGTAGTAGTAGGTATATATTTTTTTAAAAGTCGATCTTTTAAACATTTACTTTTACGAGTAAGAAATTTAGATACCTTGACAAAAGCCAACGCGTTTACATATTTTCTTAAGTAAATATATTTTCATTTACTTTTTATTTTTTAATTTCTAACTGAAAAATAAATTGATAAAATATTTTATTTATTTGGTAATGAGCCTCTACACGACTTTTTTTTTAAATATGTTTTGAAATTTAAATAATACAGTTCGGTTTTTTTGTCCAGCACTTAAAACGGCTTCACAAAACATATTTGAAGTTAGTTTAATAGACCACACCTTTATTTTTCCTTTCGAACCGACTGACGTCACATGTCTCGAATATCACGGCTTACTCTATAGCACATATATTTAATATATATCCCATTTTGATAGTTGATTGATAGCAGCGGTGCAATCGGTCTTATAGCGCTATTCACAATAACACCTCAACAGACTGTTACTAACATTGCTCTGTTAAAAATTTTTCAACAGAATATGATATCATTTATTTCAATTTTGCAGGATTCTGTAGCGTGCTCTGTTAAATTATAAAGTAAAGCTTTTTGAATACTCCTTGGAGATTTAACAGCAGCACCTAGCTTCACACTGGTGAAAATTAATGACATTTGAGAATTGAGTTTTGACGTCTCTGATATTTTAATTATGTATACGTACGTGCATTTGTCAAGAGGAAAAATGGTTATTTATTTTTAGCCCTCTAGGAAAAAAGAAGAATGTTTTTTGTCAATATAGTTGAAACTTAAAAGAATGATAGGAAAACCAATTTTTTGTGTGATCTATAAAAAAGTTCCCTTTTTTAACTTTTTAATTCACCGAAAGTAATTCTTCGACTAAATATTTCATTGAACGTGCTTCGATGAAATACTTCGCCAAACTACCTTCGACAAACACTTCCTCGTTTATTACCATTAACAACGTATATTTACTGCGGTTTTTCTATCTATATTTAAGAGTAGGTACAGAAAAAATAAGAAAATCGATTGAATTATCTGCTTTTTATTATTTAATACAATTTAATGCAATGTTTTATTCTCAAACATTTTAAAGACTATGAAAAATAAAAAAAATATAATTGTTTATAACACATTACAATATTAATGTAATTTGAAAATATCTGGTATCTAAGATGCTTTTCAAGTATAAAGTATGATTTCTGTAAAATAATCATTATAACCGAAAAATTATTATTTTTTAGTTGATTACATTTATTGTATATAATTTCTTACCGAGATTCTTACCTTTTTCATCCTCTTCTAATAAATCTAATAAATTAATTATTATAAGCTCTTCAATTTTGGTCACAAATCGATTAAACAAAAAAAACACAGTTAACAGCTTTGTTACAACTATTGGTGATGTTTTCGGTCGCTGTTAATAACAGGACCATTAACAATGACTGTTATTAACAGTGGAACAAAAAAAATGCGTATTAAATTTCAAATTCCTAACAGACTGTTATTAACATTCATAACTGAGCTCAGAGATCTAACAGTTTGTTTACATCTAGCAGAGGTTACAGAATCGCGCTATTAGGCGGCCTAGTTGTGAAGATTATAAATGCCGCCTATTAAAGTTTAAACATTTGTATCTCCGTAAATTTAACGTATTGAATTAATGAAATAAACGCAGTTGTGTTTCTGGCAAATATTTCTAATAGGAAACAATTATAATTTTATATTAAATATGTTTTTTACTTTTTACAGTCTTATTGACGAGCATGCATACAAAGCATTAAGCATGTAAAGCCATACTATCCGACTTTTTGGCGCTTTTGTTCTGGCTCTAATTTTTGCATGCACATTCTAATTTTAACCAAATTTTGCACATATACAGGGTTAATTGTTAAATTGTTAACATTGTATGTAACAAGAGTGCCTTTATGACTAAAGTTTCGTCTTATGGGAAAACAACGTCAAACATTTACCTACGTCATATAAATTATAATATTATGTATACTTACATCCAAATGGGACACGGTGTACCTATTGTTTATAGTTAAGTACAATGTTTCGTTTCGAATTAAAAAAATATTTTGTCGGTACTAAGCGCCAATATTAGACCGAGAGCTAGTGACAATTTGTAGGTGTTATTTATTCAAGACCTTTTTTTGTGAAGATGTTGAGGGAGGCATATTAAAGTGCCCTGAGTAATGGATTTGCTAGATAGCGCGGTATCGGAGAGATGCAGACCTCCCCCAACATGTAACAAAAAAAATGGTCACAATTATTACTGCTTCAAGGTTGAAATTGTTTGTATAGCTTGTCGGTGATCTAATACTGTCATTATAATATTTGCAGATCAGTATTAATTGGGTAGCAGATCACCCTAAACGTGTCATGTACCCGACAAAATTTATATTATTAGTTCAAGGTTCAAATTTTAATATGTTGTTATGGCGACTGTTTTAAGCATATATTTCAATTTTCAGAACAAAATTTCGGTATTAACCCCCTCTCTTAGAGGGAAACTTGCTCGCCTAGGTGTTTATATAGTTCTGCAAGGGGGTTAATACCGACATTTTGTTCTGCAAATTGAAATATATGTTCAAAACAGTTGCGGTAACAACACATTAAAATTTGAACCTTGAACTAATAATATAAATTTCGTCGGATACATGACACGTTTAGAATGATTTGTCACCCCTTTAATACTGATCAATCGATCTGCAAATATTATAATGACATTATTGGGTCACCGACAAGCTATACAAACAATTTCAGCCTTGAAGCAATAATAATAGTGTGACCATTTATTTTGTTACATGCTGGAGGCGGTCTGCAGCCCTCCCATATCACTATCTAGCAAAATATCTTACTCAGGGCACTTTAATATACCTCTCTCAACATCTTCACAAAAATAAGGCCTTGAACTCGGCCTTGAATAAATAACACCAAAAAATTGTCACTAGCTTTCGGTCTATATGGGACGACGCCTAATCGCCTTTTATGCGATGTTTAATTGAGTGTATATCGACCTTCGCGATTTAATGTTTGATAATGTTAAATCACCTACAAGTTGTAGAACAACAGAGAATAAAAACTGAAAAACGAAATAATTTGCATAAAAAATAAAACTTAGTAAACGATTTTATGATCGAAAAAACCGGAAAAAACTAAAAAAATACCGCTAATCTCTAAAACATAAAAATATTTTTTATACTGAAATTTAAAAAGGCTGAGAATATTGGTTTCAAATTTAAAAAATAAATTTCATCCCTCACACAAAATAAAACTCTCTTCTTCGTAACAGAAATTAGGAAAGTTAATTAGATTTTAATCTAATTAAATTTAAATAAAGTAAATGAAACAAACTGTGTGTCAGAACGAATAACTGTGGAAAACGTCAATTATGAAATAACGTTTTGAAGTAAAAACTTTTAAACATTTTAATTGAAACTTAAACATAATTTTTTGCCACTGTTCAAGATAGATAATATATTCTAAACTACAGCTTGTTTGAAGCACTCATTATTAGAAATGTATTAGGAATTTATATACAAAAATATTTTTAAAAAAAACCTTGAAATTAGAAAAAAGGCATTTTTAAGTAGGTACCTATACAATTTTTTAATGTTTTGTATAATATACAAAATTATAACCTATCAATCTGGCAAACTAAAAATGGTTTTCTACCCATTTGCCACGCCTATTTGGTGACATTTGTTAATATCTATATTCTGGAAATCATCTCGCAAGGAATACTACGAAATTTATACTCACTTGTAAACTGTAACATATAGTACTACATTATAGTAGAATCAGAACGCAAATACAGCGCACCATATAAAGAAGGCTTATGTCAGATTTTCGTTAAAATTTTATTAATCGATTTAAGTTCTTACGATGATTAAATTTTCTATTTCGATGTAAAAGAGACAGCAAATCCGATCACATGTCTAAACCTATGTATCACACGAGCATTGAAAACGACGAGACGAACGAAATTCGTTTACCTACGTAGATTATTTTTATGTCTAAGTAAACTCAAAATGATACGATACAAAGAAGCTTGAACGTTTTTGCGAATTTATTTAGAATTAAAACATGCGTTGTCAAATGAATTTAGTTCTACTCGTCGTTCGCGAACGCTCGTCGCTCGTGTAGCAAACAAATATTATTTATATTCTGAAATTAAACTGCAGTTCACATAATTAATGTGGATTTAGTTTCAGAATTTCAGTGAAACAGAGACTATTGGGTGATCCAATACCCACAGGAAATTTATTGATTCGTTTTAGAATTTACATAGAGACGACAATTACATTTACCACAAGATGGAGTTAAAAAATTATTCCAGCCAATTATTGGATGCGAGCCCATTCCAACTTCAAAAATACTGACATTTGACATAATATTATGACAAATAAAATAAAATTTCTGTTAACGTGTGTGATGACGCAGGTAATGGCTAGTGTTAAATATTTATATTATATTTGCTTTTTGGGTCCATATAGTTACATATTGTTTCACACGTAAAAATTAACCTAAGCATATTTGTCAGATAACTCATTTCTTTTTGACAGATCAATAATTACGAAGTTTCTCTTTTTTATTTTTTTAGTCTAAATCATAGTTCTAAAAATTACAAAATTAATGGCGGAAGAATTTTTGAAATATCTTTAAAAACAACAAAGCTATGCTACTTCAAAGTTTGAATTTGACAATTCTCCAAGAAATTCCGTTTTCAGTCCGGGTGACGTCACGCGGCACGATATTTTTAAAAGTTATTTTCAGTTTGTATGTGTGGTAATTTAACATGGTAACTTCCGATAAATCCCTTTCTTTAAACTCGTAAATTGTTACGGAAACACTAAAAACAAATCAGTGGATGACGGAAAATATTGACAGTTAATTTTCAAAATAGATTATAATAAAATTAAGAAAAATCGCAGGATAGTGGACAAAATATTTTGTCCACTATCCTGCGATTTTTCTTAATTTTGTTACTAAGTAACTTAGGTTCTAATACTGCATGACGTCATATTCATAAATCAGCTTCGTTTGCGACCCCACGTACAAGAAATTGAATATCCCCGTTGAAATTAAAGATATCAAAATAATTCTTTCAGAATTTATAAAGTTATCTTCATTACAATGATGTGACAGTATCATAATTAGTATTTTCGTCCAATGGAAACTTCCTAATTACTTCAGACCAAAAGAACGACTGATTTTTTTATTTGAAAATATTTACGAAACTATAAGGTTTAGGAAAAAATTTCATTATAAAACTTACTTTCAAAAACAAATAGAATAATAAACCGTTATCAAAAATATTCCATTATAATAGAAAAAACAATGTTATAGCACATATCTCTTCTGAGCATACATCGATTTTCCCCGAAAACAATAGGACTCTTCATTTTTACATGTCAAACATCCTACCAAAATTTGGTTTCGATCCGCTCAGACGTTTGGTCCGTATCGTGCTCACAAACAGACGAACAGACTTTTTCCAAAAATATGTTTTTCCGGTGACCTCGAAACGAAAAAATATTATAAAATTGCGAAAAGAGAATTTTGACCCAAATTAGTACCATTCCCAACTTGTGGAGTTGGAATCGCAAAAAGGCATAGAAAAAATTTCCAAAAATTCAACATAAGTTATTTTGTCTTGTGACCACAGATATCCATTTATTATAACAACAAATTCTCTCTTCCAACGCTTCCAACAACCAATATTGTAATGGAGTATAAT
The DNA here is from genome assembly GCA_039654895.1 of Mongoloraphidia duomilia. Classification (NCBI taxonomy): domain Eukaryota; kingdom Metazoa; phylum Arthropoda; class Insecta; order Raphidioptera; family Raphidiidae; genus Mongoloraphidia; species Mongoloraphidia duomilia. The sequence continues at coordinate 31,470,390 of CM077522.1, forward strand.
CTGGCGGAGTTTGCTAATTGACTGAACCTACCAGAAACGCAGACAACTGACAACACTCCATAAACTCTAATTAAATCAACTCCCGTTAATTGTAAATCCACATCACAAATGAGTTATTTTTAGCGCCGATGTATCTCATCATTCATTTTGAAATTATACACAAAAAGATGTATTTTACACAAATTTAAACAGAGACTTATAAACATACAATAAAGTTTCCTTTTTCATATCAAAGAATGAAAAGTAATTAGCTGTTCAAGTCTGAAGACGACAAAGCTAAAAGTACTCAAAGCGTCTTTAAAATTTAAATTGTTTTGCTGTTTCAAACATTTTTACTGGCATTTTTCGTAAGGAAATAGAAATATGGTGATGGAGTCAAAAAATCGTGCCCCCCCCCCACCCAAAACGTAAAGAAACGTAGTTTTTCGCGGCAGTGCGTGTGTGTGTTTATCTGTTTGTGTGTCTGTCAGCAGAATTTTTTTTCATTCACAATAACTTTTGCAAAAATGAGCGGATTTTTTTTTGCAAAATTTTTGTCTCAATAAGACTTCAGCTCTATTCATTTTAGTACCAATTGAATCAGTGGCTTTCAAATAATAAGCAATTTTGTGCATATTTTGTACGCATAACATAATATTACACCATCTAATTATCATATTAACGCTTTCTGAAAAATTCCATTTTAACTTTCCATACAAAAAATATTTTGGAACCTGTAAGTATAGTTCTCCATATCGATAGTTTTGTTAAGATAAAACAATCTTTCAAACGGATTTATATAATTCTAGCTAATTTTGCCCGCAGAGTTGCTAAACTGCTAAATTCGAGCAAATAGCTGGATAAAAAGTCCGCTTTACTTCAACTGATAGTGTTTCAAGTTTCATCAAAATCGATAACCAGTAATTTTTTTTGGACAGACAGATAAAAATTCTGGAAACGCCATCTCCTGTCTAGATATCATAGAAAAACACCCGAAAACCCCAGAAAAACTAAATTACAGATATAAATTTTCTTATGATTTTAAAGAAGAGTACTTATTGAGAAATAAAATATAAAGAAAAAATTATTCAAAGATTATAGTTTTCATATTTCTTATGACAATCAACTCTCCTGACAATTTCAATTTCCGAATATCCGTCTTACATTCCATTTCAACAATAAACGGACGGCAATAATTTATTTGTAATTTAAAAAAAAAATTAAGCATCTCTATTAAAAAATTTTCGAAAAAATTATAAATAATAGGTCAGGTTTAATTTATTATTATTTATTTTTTTATTTCGTAGTCACAATTATTGATAGGTTTATTTCGCCATAATTTTGGTTCCGCTATAAATAATAAATCTGAATGAAATATAGTAATTATTCTCGTATTTCTAAAATTTTTATTTGTAAACAACAAAATATGATTTGTGTGTTTGCATAACATTATGGTAATTGCATTGTAAATATATATACTAACACCGAATAAGTTTGCGTATTTTTAAATGCAAAGAACAATAATTAAGAAAAAAATGATTATTTTTTAAAATATTCATATTAATAACCGCAAAATAAAAATGTATCATCATAGATATATGACAACGTTCAAAAGCGCCATTTTAAAAGACTGCCTATGTTAACATGACCTTTATGTCCTTGGCCATGTTTGTTTTATTTTTGAGTAGTACATTCAAAACATGCCTGCAATAGAAATATGTACTTTTCTTAAATCAAATTTACCAATCAGTTAAAAAAAATTTCAATAATATCAATTAATAAAATAATGTTATTATTTTGCATGTAACTTTGGTAGAAACCATAAAACTGGTACTTATATTGTAAAAACTTTGATTAGTATTCAAAAGATAATATATTTGCGTTCTAAAAAATAACGCGCGAAAAAGTAAACACATAAGACAAGACAAGTCTGTTACAATTTCAAAAGTTTAAAAATAAAAATGAAACTAAAACTTGCTAATAATACTTACGTAAGTTTTAATGTCTTTAATAAGAAAGAAGAAAGGGCAGTCGTCTTCACACTAACTGTTACAAACTCAAGCGCACTTGAAAAGCTCGCATTAGCGAATAAAAGTTTTATAAATTGTCTTATAATATCTAAACATTAACTCTAAGAATATTACTTTTAATATCTACTGTAATGTTTTTCAACAATTTTATAGTTAAAAAATCAAACTAAAAACAAAAGCAAACTTTTTAAACAAAAAAAAAATTAAAAAACAGCGATCACTGTTTAAAATTTTGCGAAACTATTTACATTATTGATTACAAATTTTCGAACAGTTAAACTACTTGTATACAGGTATGTTTTTTTATTTTAACGGTTACAATTGTTAAGTGAATACAAGGTACATAACAATTAAGTAGCTGTTTTTCGCGGTCCCGTTGCATGAACGTACGCACGCCCTGACTCAAGGGTACAAACTGACGGCTTCTGGGTTAAAATCCAGGATGGGCGATGCACATGCGCAATACGACAATCGAATCGATTCAACCCATCCCTTGCACTGCACATACAACGTGAGAGCCTCTACCGGCTATCTCTCGCAATGATAAGAACACAGTATTCTCGTAAAACACGGGATTAAACTTGGGGACTTTGGAGCTACGCCGCTACACTCGCTGATACCTCAGCCTCCACATAAGGGAGCGTGTACGCGCTCGCATTTTGGTGTATGTGTGTGAAAATGCGACCTGCATACAGAGTGTTCAGGCGTCACAATGACGCGCGTCACATTAACGGAAACGTTAAAGCTCAGTTATATTCAGTTTAACTAACTGTGCTCGCGACTTCGTTCGCGTGGATTACCCAAATTAACGCAATAAGTAGGTGCCAAAAAAGAAACACTTATAAGAGCAGAATTTTGTTATTATGTTTTGTCACTGTTAGTCCAAGCGGCAGGTAATAATGAAGGGGGTTACCTGGAAAGTATTCCGAAGTTAGTGATATTTTGGTGTGTTGTTTGCGGGTACTCTGTGGAGTAGAATCTGAGCTTTCGACCTCGAGGACCCTGTGCTAACGTGGGGGGAGCCGAAAAACCACGAGATTTTTCCACCTTTTTTGCTTTTTTCGAAATCTCTCAGAAACAGTCGACTTAAGCAGTTCTTTCATTATGTAATGTTTTAAAGAGGATTCCATTTCCTACAATTTTCATTCCCACAACTTTTCTGTGGTACTAATTGTAAGCGCGCTGCAGCTTCTTGAAAATCACCCGCTCAGCTTTTTGTAACCTTGGTAACCAATATGTAACATGTGTATTTTCAATTTTAAGTTCGATGAAGAAATAAATAAATAAAACTATTGAAAGGAACATTACATTTTAACCATTGGCTACTTACCAACTGACCAATGGTTAAAATGTAATGTTCCTTTCAATAGTTTTATTTATTTATATTAGTACCACAGAAAAGTTGTGGGAATGAAAATTGTAGGAAATGTAATCCTCTTTAAAACATTATATAATGAAAGAATTGTTTAAGTCGACCGTTTCTGAGAGATTTCGAAAAAAGCAAAAAAGGTGGTAAAATTTCGTGGTTTTTCGGCTCTCCCACGTTAGCACAGGGTCCTCGAGGTTGAAAACTCAGATTCTACTCCACAGAGTACTCACAAACCTATGACGGCATTAAGTGATAAGAAATAACTTTTTAATTCTGGTACCTGATCCTAGAAGGTGCCCTATAAAATCTTATACATTAATGCATAAGAGAAAATCGTTTTACTTAAAATGTAACATCCACTGATCAAAAACATGCATCACTTATCAATAGTTTAATATTAAAAAAATTAAATGTTTTACAGCAATTTTTTTTAAATTGAAATATTGTTAGTCATTAAGTCATTATTGGCAGTGATGTATCTATGTTTTTGTTCAGTGTATGTAACATTTTTAGTGAAACGATTTTCTCTAATGCCATTAGTGACTAATGTTTTCCATAACAATAAGGTAAACAAAACCCGCCTATGTTACGTCTTAAATGAAATTCACTGTATATTAATACTAATATTAATTTTTTGCCATACCCACTACAAAACAGTTACTTTTCATGCATGTATACCGGCCAGTATTGGGTCATTTAACAGGCAGGCGTGCCGAAAGTGTTTTCATTACATAACTAGTGCGGTAAGTAAACGGTTGCCATAGTAACTTATGTTTATTCGCTCTATCCACTTGCTATTACATACTGTAAATGTAAAGATGGCGATGCAAATGAACTGTCAAAATTTTTTGAAAATAGTGAAAATAAAGTGAAAAGAAGGTATTTTGTGGTGTGTGTGGGTATGGACAAAAAATACCAAATACCGTAATGGTATTATGAGTCATATGACTGTAAAAACTCGATATCAGTGATAAATCCTATTACGACACTAGAAATACAATCTACTTTTACTTCGGTTGTATGTGCCGCGACACATGCTTTTTTGACATAGAGAACAAAAAAGACAAAAGTCCAGCCATCAAGTACAGAGGATTTCCGAAAAACCACGATGTTACCTTCTGAAACTATATAGCTTGTAGACAACATCGTTCTGTTTGCTATCAGTTACACTGTACACACGCTAATCCCAGGTTCAAATCCCGACAGCTTACAATTTATAATAGATACATTATTTCTGCTTTGTTTTTTTTAACAATGAAAATACATTGTATTTCAATTTATATTATAAAAAAATGAAATTTCACACTTGATATTTATTTATATATTTTTTCTATTTTTTATTATTGTCTCAATTTACTTAGTTATTTTTAGTATGTTTATTTTTTGGATGTGACAATATAATAATATCATATTATCAGCACATATTATTTTATGAAAATATTTTAGTAATACAGGCTTGGATGTGACTTTTCTGATATTGTAAAAAAATTACGATATCCAAACGTCACATCCAAGCCTCTACATATTACTACAAAAATTTTTACATAATATTATATTCATCAAGCTACATCTATACTAATATTATATAAAGCTGAAGAGTTTGTATGTTTGTGTGTTTGTACACGCTAATCTCAGGAACTTTATCATAAATGAGCATATTAATACACAATTGCTCGGCTGGATTGGATCTACTGTCATATCAAAGATACTTCGTGGTTGTTAAGGAATCCTCTGTACTTGATGACTAGACTTTTGTACAAAAAGGAAGTCGACAAATCTCTACGATTAAATACCGATAGTCTTTATCCGCGGCTTCGTTCGCTTTAATGTCATATTTTTGATAATGCGAAGCCCCTCTTTGGTACAAGCGTGTGTTGCCTATCTAATTTTCTGATATTTAACAAACACTATAGTAAAAATCAGTTCAGTAGTTTTTGAGTTAACTGGGAACAAAATATAATAGTAATTGCATAAACACACGCTTGTATTTTCTGAGAATCCGAAGTCCGATTTGAGCTGACGAATCGCTCCGGTGTGCCAGACCTTGTAAGCAATTGAAAAAGAAAAACTTTTTCTTGTTTAGAGTTCTCGCTACACGTGCAGCATGTTATCTTTCTCAAATCAGTCTGTATATAAAACAATATTTTCCCTAGCCTTTGCCTGATTTGCCCAAGGTTCTAACACACTCTTCGTTCTTTCGTGGTCACACGACACACATACACACACGCGCATATATACACAAAATATGATAGGCCCACGTGATGGTGTACCTATGTAAGTATTAAGATGCTTACAATATCATGTTAACCCACAATATCACATGTTGAACGAAGGATTTCGCAACATTAAATATGTATTTTAAAGGAATTTATAATTTCCTTACCTTTTTTATTTATCGTTAGTTCATAATAAAACCCTGAAAATGGAATTCTTGCAAATGATAATAAAAATAAAATTAATATATTATTTATAACAACTGCGTGTCATTTTTTAAATTTTTTTGCACCACTTCCATTTTACTTAAACTTAACGTTAGCAGTCATTTAACTAAAATAAATTATCGGTATGATTTCCATTTTCCAAAATCATTTTTCAAAATAATAATAATTTAAACGGAATGTGTCAGAAAGCCCTCATAGTTAGACAATATTGTTATAGGTATAAAATATACACAAAATTGCATTATTTCAAAACCACTAATTCGATTGGAAACAAAAGCAATAGACCTGCTTACTGAGACAAATAGGTATTTAAAAAAAAAACTTTCAAATCGGTGCATTTGTGCAGAAGATATGAGCGAAAAACAATTCTACAGACACATAGTCACACGCGCACACAGCTGGTATGTGGAAAAAAATTTTTATTTAAATTTTGAGAATAAGACACTCAAAAACTGCCTTATCGCGGACACGATTTTCCCATTTCCATTACGGAGCATGGGAGCGAAAAAATATAAAAACACGCTGAAATATCAACGCACTAAAAAGTAGAAAAATGGATTAAATGAAATATAGGTACAGTGAGTGTCCCACGCTTTTGAATGTTATAGAAGAGAAAGAAATTTATTTTCTACTTTTTAGTGGGTTGATATAAGCGTGTTTTTTTAGATTTTTTGGAAATTTTTAAATTTTAGTCATGTATATTATAATATTATTATAAATCAATTATTTATTAATTGAGTTTAGTACGGCTATTATTTATATAGAGAATTTTTTTTGGAAATGCAGCCAAATTGTAATAATTATATTTGCAAATATAATTATGTATATAATTTGACTGCATTTCCAATAAAATTTCCCTTTTATAAATTATATTTCAATTTAAATGACTCGAGACACGTTATTCCACCATCAGCACCGTCACTTCCACCATGTGTGTTTTGTTTCCATTTTTTTTTAACTTCTTGTATAAATATTACTATGCGACTGCAAAGTTTCACATCAATTGGACATTTAAAGGGTGAAAATCGAGTTGCAAGATTTTTTACAAACATAGTGAAACTAATTATAAGCCTGTTAAAAATACAAAGCATACAAAAAACATTTAGTCATTCATTAATTTGTAAAGAAAAAGCGAAGTTAATTATTACGGCTTTGCACGTCAATTTCTCCCGCAGAATCGCTCGTGTTAATGTTGGTTTTGTGCGGAATCCTATATCCAACTCATAATTACTGAGCAATGAGCATAGGTAAATGGAGAAAAGTATTTTTTAAGTTGAATAACATTTAATATTATGTAGGTACCAAGTTTCATCAAAATCGGTTCAGCTGTGTTATTGATGCAGACACACAAACAAATTCTGAAGACACGTTTTTTCATCTAGGTATTATATTATGTAAATTAAATACCCGGAAATCCCAAAAAATGCATTAGAAATTAGCTAATACAACATACAAAGATTTCGTTACAATTTTGTATTACTTATAATATTAATATCGATAATCTATATTATGTATAACGAGAAATAGTCCCAGCCCTAATCATGAACAGATAAAAATATTTACAAAGTAATTTGACAATTGAAAAATAAAAACTACTTACCCAATGAAAATGCCGTAATCACCACGCATCAATCAATCACCTTTGTCCGTAATGAAACCTATTGAAAGACATATACCGACATTTGAAAAGAATAAAATTAATTATTGTAGTCATCTGAAGCTTACTTTAATCGTTCGACAATTTAATCTAAAAATCGATATATTATAAAGACATCTAGTGTTGCCATCTCGTCTGATCTTGACGATAAATTCGTTCTCGTTGAAACGAAAAATTTTGAAACTCTCATCTCGTTACTTTCTCAAAAGTACCTATTTCGTCTTTAAAAATCTCGTCTCCATTATTCAGTATAGGTACCATCTCTAGCAAAGTATTAGAAATTATATTTCGGCAATAGTAGTTAAAATGTCGCAAACTTAAATTTTCTGTAAGCAAAAATTCGGTATGTAATTTTTTTTTATTTTATAAAAAATGATTTAAAAAAAAAGCAAAAACTTCTTTTGCATTCATTCTCTGAAACATTCTCGTAATTTTGTAATATTATTCTAGGAATCTATGGTTTATATATTATATACATTTATTATATTATACATTAATTTTATTTTTTAATAAAAATAATTCATAAAATATTAATTGATAATATATATAAAACCACATTAACATTTTAATTTATTTTATTTACACCGAAACTGTCGTTTTTAAATGAAATGTCGGAAAGAAATATTTTCAGAGAACATTGCACAAAACATACAGGTACTTTAACGAAACTAAAATATTACTAAAATTTTGACATAAACAATTTTGACTTGTAGCTCCAGATATACCATTATAACACCATGTAAGGGTAAAATTTGAGACAGATCTTAACAAAGTTTGCACATAAATTATTTACGAAAATAGATAAAACTACTTTATAAACATCTTGTTTTCGTAACACGGCTGGCGGAAAACGACTCCACCCTTCGGTTGGTTTACTTTCAGTTAGTTATTTGGCTCAGGCGTTATTTGTATGACGTCATTCGCGCGCGTTCCCATAACTTATACCAGGAAAGGTTCTTTCCTTCGGGCTAAATCGGATGAACTATCATGTAGGTGGTACAAGTAATTTAAACAATAATAGCTCACTTCAAACGCTATAGTAATCCAGTACTTCAAACTGTCTTAAAGTTCCCTTAGTACCTTATATAAACGCCAAATAAGCTTCGGCGATTCAAAGGCACTGTTAGATGTTGCTCTCAAATTATTAAATTAAATTTAAGTATTAATAGTCAAACCCCAGGCCATTTCAATTCCAGACAACGCATCATTTAAAATAGATTTACCTTTATATATGTGGATAATTTTGAGAAGTTTATTTAGTCAGTTAAGTCAAATTCATAAGTTTCACTTCTGTGTAAACAACACGGTCTTATATGAAAACTAAATTTTACTGTGTAACCTTCGAATATTGCATAGTTTTAGAATCCACTCGCCAATCACTTTCATTTGATACTCTACATGAATATGTTCATTTCTAAATATTTTTTTCTGCCATATTGGATCCGTAATGACGTCATATACACGCACGTCATCAAGACGAATTGAGACACTTTAGGTGCATTCCACTTGGCGACCATTTCGCCCACTACGCTCGCGCCTTATGGCCGCGTTCATTACGTTTGGTCGTTGTAAGCGTTGCGATCGCCAAGTGAAATGCACCCTTTATATGTCAAAATCGGTCCAGTAGTTTAGAAGGAAAAAATTGTGTTTTAAAGACCACCAACAGCTAAGGTTATTTGGGCCTAGCACCAATTCATATTTTTAATTCATAATTTTTTTTTAATAATAAACTGAAAATTCAATTGACACTTTAACTAGCTCTCGGGTTAGAACCCGGGAACTGGGTACTTGTAATAGAGGAACCATAAGCAACGCCATGTAAATATTGTCCAAGGATATTTACATTAATATCAACTTCAAATAATTCTATTGCATAATTTTAGAATTAATCCAATAAAGGATGAAAAGAGACGGGAGATCGGAAACACAAATCCGATCTGTCTGCATCCGCTTTAATAATCGATTAGAGAAATTCATTTCCGACTCATCAAACATGATTAGTGTAATAAGTTTATCACAGTTTAATTTGCCAACACAAAGTGATTTTGTTGACGTCAAACAGTATCCACCAACTGTTTTCGTATAAAACGTGGACCATGCTTAAAAAAACTTACAAGACGCAGATTTTAAGTACCTATACATGCAAAATGAGCAAATATCTAACAAACAGGAAACTAAATATTAAAAACAGATTAAAAATGTTAAAATCATATGTGTGGTCAGCTTTATTATATTTGTGTGAAACATGGGTTTTAAAAAGAAGTAATATGAAGAGGTTGGAATCTTTCGAGATGTGGTGCTACCGGAGAATGCTTAAAATAAAATGGACAGATTTTGTGACTAATTTGCAAGTGTTAAATAAAATAAAAATAGAAAAAAATCTCGTACTAACTATAAAAAAAAGAACTGTAGCATATTTCGGGCATCTAATGAGAAGTCAGCAACTCGAATTTCAAAAACTAATTTTGTTAGGCAAATTTCAAGGAAAAGTCTCGAGGGGTAGGAGGAAAATAACCTGGCTAAGCAATATAAAAAAATGGACGAATATGTCTCTGAAAAATCTATGTAAAAGACAAAGAATATTGGAAAGGTGTGATTGCCAAAGTCCTGTAAAGGATATGGCACTTTGGATAGCTGGACATGCAGTAAAACATAGAATTCGTTCAATATGTGTGCGGCTCAGTGAAACATAATTATTGTTTAGTTTAAGAGTCTAAATAGATTCAAAATTTTAATTTCACATTTTTTTATTATAGCCCCGAAATAGATAAAATAAAACTTGATAACAGTCTAAAAAAACTCGAGTCGCAGTGCCAAACCCTGCCGACAATATAGTGTATTTGCTAATACAGGTATTGTAGCGTTATAATGTGAATTTAAGTTTGTTTTTGGACAAAATAGAAAATTTATCCCCTTAATACATCCCTTAAAATAATATTTTTTTTCTTAATTTCAATATTATTATCAATGCAACCTCTGTACCAAATTAAATACATCCTTCAGTAAGTAAAGCATTATTAAATTTTAGCAGCACATTTTTAACTTTACTAAAAGGTTAAATTTCAATTTTGAAACAATTCTGAGAATTTTTTCGGTATTTTTGGGCCCAAAAACATTTTTCAACCCCTAAAACCCACCCTTAAAATGGTCCGATTGGGCCTATTTTAAATAGGTTCCGTGCGGTGATGGATTCCAATGCGTGTACCAAATTTCGTTAAAATCGATTGAGTCTTTCGAGAGTTTTCGTGCTAAGACACACATATACGAGTATAGTATATAAACATTTCCAAAAATGGTGCCAAATTGTTCAGGAGGCTATGAAACGTCGAGAAATTTTGGTCCGACCCCTAGGTCCCGCCATCAGACCGACGCCAATAGTGTATGTGCCATATATGGCAAATACACTAAAAACTAGATTCATTTATAGTCTTGTAACATTTTTATGTAAAATCAGTACTAAATTCTTCTTCTGCAGTCTTGTGTAAAGTGGCATATTATATTATAAGGAAGTTAATTAGTTCACATGTCACCATGTCCAACTGTGAATTAGATTGTAGATTAAAAACGCTCGACAACTGAGGTCATTAGTGTCTAGTGCAGGGATCGGCAACTGGCAAACCGCGGTCCAAGTCCGGACCACGGAAAGTCAAAAACTGGACCACCAAAATTTTTTTGAATTATTTAAAAAATATTTTTTTGTACTTTCCGCTACGAAAGTTTTGTTTTCGAGTGCTTTGTGGCGGTAACAAAGAGGCACATTTTGAAGAACCAATATCACTCAAGATTAACGACCGCCCACCTTGAAGACACTCTTCGCATAAGTTGCTCCCCACGTGAATCTAACTTTAAAAAACTGACTCAAGACCGCAAATGTAGTTTCTCCCATTGATTTTTGAATACAATTATGCCTATCTATTGTATTTCATATTATTTTGTGAGTGAAAATTAAAATAAAAAGTTAGTAAACAATATGTTTTTTTCTTTTTTTTTTTGGACCTCGATAAAAATTTTCAACAGTATCCGGACCCCACCTATAATTACTTGCCGACCCTTGGTCTAGTGATTCACATTTTTGTACAGCAATAATATCAGGACATCGCGGAAAAAGAATTACCTACACAGTGTTTTTAGCCCGTTTAGAGGTGGGAAAATTTTTTATCGACTCGTGGTCTAAATTATCCTTATGATGAGACATTACAAGAGCACAAAAAAGGTTTCAGAGATATACAGGGTCAAATTTATCAAAATTACTTCACATAGAAGTGAAAATGATAATGCAATGTTAAAGATCAATGTATCAATTATTATTACATTGTAAGCTATTTTTATATAAACATTCAAAGAAAATAGATTCTTTTTCCCACGTCTTCTTAGGTTTCTGATAGTCGCAATAGATCCGAAATTTTAAATTTCGTGAATGAGGCTGTAAAAAATAAAATCTCATTGCCACAAACATAATGGCATTTATTTCATTTCTATACGTAAAATATTTACATACAAATTTTTAAATTTTAATACCTGTTCTACGTCACAACCCCCGTCGCTTTATAATCCGGCCACCTAACACAGATCGTACCGTTGCTATCAATCAACTATCAATATGGGACATGTATAAAATATATGGGATGTAGGAGTAGGCCGTAACATTCGGGGCATGTGACGTCAGCCGCTCGAAAGGAAGAATAGAGATGTATAGTCTATTTTAACCAACTTAAAAGTTTATTGTGATGCCGAAGTGCTAGACAAAAAATCCAACGGCGTTTTTTAATTTGAACGGAGCTCATTCGAATGCATTTAATAATGAAAAAAGTAATTTATAGGCTCATTCACCGGAATTTTGAAAATTGTAGTCATGTCTTCAACGTTAAAATATAATTTTAAGAAATGTTGGAAATGAGCACTTCCGTGGCACAAAGGATCAATAAAAAGCAATACTGATTTTATTAAATTTGCATTTTACTAACGTTTCGGTATTCTTCATATTGCTTTTTATTGATCCTTTGTGCCACGGAAGTGCTCAATTCCAACATTTCTTAAAACTATTCAAGGATCAAATTGCTCTATTTAAATATAGCAACTTCGAATTCGAGTTAAAATATAATTGTCACTTACTAGGCTGCGCCAATGAACTAATTTTGATCACTTTGCCCCTCCATATCTCTGAAACCTTCTTTGTGTCTCATCATAAGCCATCATTTAGATCACAAATCAGCAAAAAAAAATTCGGAACTCTAAATGGACTATTTTTGGGTCACTCTTTCACAGAACCTTTAAGCACCACTGAAAATTACTTTTTGTTCTACCAATTTTAGGAGAAATTTTAGTGAAACAGACAGTAACAGTGATTAAGATGCGACATTTTTTGTAATAAATATTGTTGTTTCCGCTTTTGAAGTTTTTTCTTTACAATTTTTACTTAATTTTGACAAATTTTTAGGCTCATATGTCACACCTTTTGATATTTTTCTACCACACGACCATCGCGACTAACACCATTCATCAACGTAAATCTAAAGAAAGTCGGAACGATGTCTAAAGCCGTCTCGCCATTTTACGAGATTATTTAAATTTTTAATATTCATTTTATAGACATTCTGTTCATCACATCGTGAAAAAGTACTAAAAGGCATGTCGCCGGCAGGGCTGTTGCTTTTCATTGCAGCGAAAAATAGATTGGTGTGTTATATCCAAGAAGACTAAGCCCGAGAAGCTATCAAAGGGTTATTATGATTTGTTTTAATATTGTACACAGTAATTACTGTGATTATACTAAGCATTTTTCTTTTCCTATTTACATCACCTAAATTTCGGGCAAACATTATTTTAAATTTACAATAAATTCAACATAATTACAAAACATGATTTTATTTCTACACGTAAACCAAAACTTGACTGCATCAAGTATAGGTATATAAGTAACAAAACTGTGATAATATTATAACGGAGTGTTTATTTATACCTGCCATAAAGGTAGGTAATCAAAACTTGTTCACGTAAACAAAAGACAAGAAACAGTTATATTATGTGCACATGCCGTAAAGCCAACGAAAACAAAAGTCCTTTTGTCCATATAAACGCGGGATAAGAAGTTATTCCAGTAATCTAACAATAACTGTCCACTAACGGTATCTGACCACCAGCCTGCTAATTACACACACGTTATTAATTTTAACACATACAAATGGATGACGGCACATTGTAGGATTAATTTCAATTTATGAAACTAGATCAAAATCTTGAACATTACTTGAGAACGGCTGAACCAATTTTAATACAACTTGATACACAATCAATTAATACCTATACTCAAACTTAAAAAGTATAGGGTTCATTTTATCTGGCTGCAATTGGGTAGGATAAGGTGTCTGCCAAAACCGGAACTGAACAAAGGCGTAGCTAGTAGAAGTTAGTAAATAATAATTATAATAAAGATTAATGTACAAACGATAAAAAATTAAAGAGCAATTTTTTCGCTACGAAAATATGTTCAATATAGTAAATTTGTATTATTATGTTAATAGATGAAATTAATAAAATTGAAAATTATAATTATTTCGTCCTTATAATAGATAAAAATGTCCTTCGAAAATTATTAACTGCAAATTTGTAATTATCTAAGAAGAGAAGTGTGAAGGCATGCAAGAAAAAATGCACATTACAGACATAAAAAGAATACGAACTATTCTTAAATGCACCACCATGATGTTATTTTATTTTAGACTAACATAAACGGCATTTTATTTGAGGCGATAAAGTCATCATAACCTCATGCAAGAATAGCAAAGACGAAACAACGATCACAAATACGAAAAGTCAACGATAACGTTTGTAACAAAAAATTTATCAGAACCGTATTCTAACCTTGAAATTCAGATGACCACAGATCCGAGATATTAAATAGCGATAAATGATTTTCTATACGACGTTGAATATATTAAATACAAGTAACTTCACAAAAAATAGCGGAAAAATTCCATCCATTTATTAAGGCGAGAAGTTTAATGAAAGGGCAAGTTTTTAAAAGGGGATGCATCTTCTAATTTAATAAGGTACTTTTATAGATTAATTTCTTAATAGATTTAATATCTCGTATTGAATTTATTTATTTATTGTAGATTAAAGACGCGTCGACATCTCAGGTCATTAGCGTCTTTCAACTTCCCGTATTGACACTTAGCAACGTTGGCGAAGTTATTATCGAACGCCGTTTGCTTTTTAACTATTTAAATGCAAAAAAAACATATTATTTGATTATTTGAAAAGTTATTTCAGGGTATAAAATACTGTTATAACTTTCTAATGTTAAACATTTTTGAATTTCACAATAGACTAAAACCTGCCATTTAGTGGTCCAAGCGACAAACCATTGACAGATTAGTTTTTATCATTTTCTTCTGATAAAGTGCCTAAGCTCTGAAAGGAACGTCTCTTTTAATATGAGATCAGTGTTGGAAAGGAATTCAATACTGACATCGTTTTCAATACAGCCCTATATAATTTTTTTTCCATTGAATCATGATTAAAAGCTTAAAAAATTAATGAACGCCTGCAGAAATAATGGCTGTTTTGTTAAAACAAGGAGAGCAGCAATGTAAATCATTTTCTGCGTATAAAATTATAAAAGCTTGGTAAAATTTTCCATGGAAAATAAACAAACACACTGAAAAAATTATCTTACTTTTTTCAAATAGTGAATTCACTGTTAATTTTTGCAACAAAAAAGTTTTTCCTCAACATTTGTTTGGTTCGAAAACTAAGATTTACAAGCAAGAGCCCTCAAGGATTGAAGTTTAATAAAACACAAAATATTGATAACTTTTAATGTTTTACGTAAACTTTGGTTCTTTGCCGTTACTATTATTGAAAACAAAACAGAAAATAATCTAAAATGTTCTAGAAAATAGAAAGTTTGTAAATATGTCCCGTCTTGCCTCGCTGTGCGGTAAGATGAAGTACACGTCAAGTCAGCGTTTCGAAACGGAGGCAAACATGGATGGTATCTTGATCATTATCATTCACCTCCGTCCTCCATGCAGGATTCAGGAACATGCATTCAGTCATAGTCTGTAGTCAGTCGGGTATGACATCCCGCTTTGATCAAATTACAGATAAAAAAATGCATTATAGGAATTCGGTATCCTCTTTTGTACAACCATCAGTAGAATCTTTTTTAGATTTTATTTGGTTTGGTTTGGTTTCCTACGCTTTTATTTTTGGTATATTCTTGTTTACTTCTCAATCAATCTTCTGTAGAAATAAAATATGAAAGTATAATTCTTTTCTTCATTTCAAGATGTCGAAACCACGTCTTGCCCAGCGAAATGTTATTGACAATAATTCAATTTATTTTATAAACTCTGACACTGTGCTAAAAGATGATTGGTTTACTTAAAAATATAATAGTTGAATCTCCCGTTACTTTGTGTAGATAAGGAGCGTTCATTGAGACGACATCATCTGATTGAAGCTATTTAATCGGTTTATTGTTATTTTTTGTAATACCTCATCTTACCTACCTCCGCCTTCCCCTAGTTTAGAAAAAACTGTTGTCATTTTTAATAAGGGAAAGTACCCAAATTTCGCACAGGTGCCCAATATCGCACAGTGGGTTTATTTCGAAACTAATAAGATTAGAGGGCAGTATTCTATATAATTTTATTTCGCAGGCGACTCCTAAATATTTTGTTTCGGATCTAGTACATAGTGTTGAAAATTGTGAATCGCCGTAGGCGTATTTCAAGTATCTAAGAGTATCCGGAATTTATTTAGTTTTATTTTAAACAGTTAAGTGAAACATTCCAGTCTGTGTGCACCTTTAATTTATAGGCTATGTTCTTTATGATTTATCGCACAGAATATTATTATAACTGATTGTAAATATGTTTTTAACACTCTATCCTCAAAGTATCAAGGGTCCTAATATCGCATACTGTGGGGTTCCTACTACTCTCTTTATAGAATATGAAGGTTCCTATTATCTCAGTGTACGATATTAGGCACAGAGTGTATGTTTTATTTAAGGTTGTTCTCAGAGGACACTAGAGATGAAAAATGAATAAGAAGTAACTAATGTTACAAATTAGGCCATGAACATTGCGCCAATTCCAATAGGAAGACAATGTTTGTGGTAAGGTGTCCTAATATCACCTACCCAAATGTGGGATATGCGATATTAGGATTCCATATTTATTTTTACAAAAAGTGTCAATTTTTTGTTTGTTTTTATACTGCCAAGTTTATGTTCTTTTTTGTGAATTTGTTTATACCGTATGTTGTTTTTATTGATAAGCATAATACATTGTGAGCTCATAATCGCAGCTCTAAGATATTTTTCCTCTCAGATACAAATCCTAGAAAAAAAGGGTGATATTCGAGCATTCTCCTCTACTTCAATATCGATTTTTTGCGCCTCACATTACAATACAATTGCAATACATTGTATTTCAATTTATATTATAAAAAAATGAAATTTCACACTTGATATTTATTTATATATTTTTTCTATTTTTTATTATTGTCTCAATTTACTTAGTTATTTTTAGTATGTTTATTTTTTGGATGTGACAATATAATAATATCATATTATCAGCACATATTATTTTATGAAAATATTTTAGTAATACAGGCTTGGATGTGACTTTTCTGATATTGTAAAAAAATTACGATATCCAAACGTCACATCCAAGCCTCTACATATTACTACAAAAATTTTTACATAATATTATATTCATCAAGCTACATCTATACTAATATTATATAAAGCTGAAGAGTTTGTATGTTTGTGTGTTTGTACACGCTAATCTCAGGAACTTTATCATAAATGAGCATATTAATACACAATTGCTCGGCTGGATTGGATCTACTGTCATATCAAAGATACTTCGTGGTTGTTAAGGAATCCTCTGTACTTGATGACTAGACTTTTGTACAAAAAGGAAGTCGACAAATCTCTACGATTAAATACCGATAGTCTTTATCCGCGGCTTCGTTCGCTTTAATGTCATATTTTTGATAATGCGAAGCCCCTCTTTGGTACAAGCGTGTGTTGCCTATCTAATTTTCTGATATTTAACAAACACTATAGTAAAAATCAGTTCAGTAGTTTTTGAGTTAACTGGGAACAAAATATAATAGTAATTGCATAAACACACGCTTGTATTTTCTGAGAATCCGAAGTCCGATTTGAGCTGACGAATCGCTCCGGTGTGCCAGACCTTGTAAGCAATTGAAAAAGAAAAACTTTTTCTTGTTTAGAGTTCTCGCTACACGTGCAGCATGTTATCTTTCTCAAATCAGTCTGTATATAAAACAATATTTTCCCTAGCCTTTGCCTGATTTGCCCAAGGTTCTAACACACTCTTCGTTCTTTCGTGGTCACACGACACACATACACACACGCGCATATATACACAAAATATGATAGGCCCACGTGATGGTGTACCTATGTAAGTATTAAGATGCTTACAATATCATGTTAACCCACAATATCACATGTTGAACGAAGGATTTCGCAACATTAAATATGTATTTTAAAGGAATTTATAATTTCCTTACCTTTTTTATTTATCGTTAGTTCATAATAAAACCCTGAAAATGGAATTCTTGCAAATGATAATAAAAATAAAATTAATATATTATTTATAACAACTGCGTGTCATTTTTTAAATTTTTTTGCACCACTTCCATTTTACTTAAACTTAACGTTAGCAGTCATTTAACTAAAATAAATTATCGGTATGATTTCCATTTTCCAAAATCATTTTTCAAAATAATAATAATTTAAACGGAATGTGTCAGAAAGCCCTCATAGTTAGACAATATTGTTATAGGTATAAAATATACACAAAATTGCATTATTTCAAAACCACTAATTCGATTGGAAACAAAAGCAATAGACCTGCTTACTGAGACAAATAGGTATTTAAAAAAAAAACTTTCAAATCGGTGCATTTGTGCAGAAGATATGAGCGAAAAACAATTCTACAGACACATAGTCACACGCGCACACAGCTGGTATGTGGAAAAAAATTTTTATTTAAATTTTGAGAATAAGACACTCAAAAACTGCCTTATCGCGGACACGATTTTCCCATTTCCATTACGGAGCATGGGAGCGAAAAAATATAAAAACACGCTGAAATATCAACGCACTAAAAAGTAGAAAAATGGATTAAATGAAATATAGGTACAGTGAGTGTCCCACGCTTTTGAATGTTATAGAAGAGAAAGAAATTTATTTTCTACTTTTTAGTGGGTTGATATAAGCGTGTTTTTTTAGATTTTTTGGAAATTTTTAAATTTTAGTCATGTATATTATAATATTATTATAAATCAATTATTTATTAATTGAGTTTAGTACGGCTATTATTTATATAGAGAATTTTTTTTGGAAATGCAGCCAAATTGTAATAATTATATTTGCAAATATAATTATGTATATAATTTGACTGCATTTCCAATAAAATTTCCCTTTTATAAATTATATTTCAATTTAAATGACTCGAGACACGTTATTCCACCATCAGCACCGTCACTTCCACCATGTGTGTTTTGTTTCCATTTTTTTTTAACTTCTTGTATAAATATTACTATGCGACTGCAAAGTTTCACATCAATTGGACATTTAAAGGGTGAAAATCGAGTTGCAAGATTTTTTACAAACATAGTGAAACTAATTATAAGCCTGTTAAAAATACAAAGCATACAAAAAACATTTAGTCATTCATTAATTTGTAAAGAAAAAGCGAAGTTAATTATTACGGCTTTGCACGTCAATTTCTCCCGCAGAATCGCTCGTGTTAATGTTGGTTTTGTGCGGAATCCTATATCCAACTCATAATTACTGAGCAATGAGCATAGGTAAATGGAGAAAAGTATTTTTTAAGTTGAATAACATTTAATATTATGTAGGTACCAAGTTTCATCAAAATCGGTTCAGCTGTGTTATTGATGCAGACACACAAACAAATTCTGAAGACACGTTTTTTCATCTAGGTATTATATTATGTAAATTAAATACCCGGAAATCCCAAAAAATGCATTAGAAATTAGCTAATACAACATACAAAGATTTCGTTACAATTTTGTATTACTTATAATATTAATATCGATAATCTATATTATGTATAACGAGAAATAGTCCCAGCCCTAATCATGAACAGATAAAAATATTTACAAAGTAATTTGACAATTGAAAAATAAAAACTACTTACCCAATGAAAATGCCGTAATCACCACGCATCAATCAATCACCTTTGTCCGTAATGAAACCTATTGAAAGACATATACCGACATTTGAAAAGAATAAAATTAATTATTGTAGTCATCTGAAGCTTACTTTAATCGTTCGACAATTTAATCTAAAAATCGATATATTATAAAGACATCTAGTGTTGCCATCTCGTCTGATCTTGACGATAAATTCGTTCTCGTTGAAACGAAAAATTTTGAAACTCTCATCTCGTTACTTTCTCAAAAGTACCTATTTCGTCTTTAAAAATCTCGTCTCCATTATTCAGTATAGGTACCATCTCTAGCAAAGTATTAGAAATTATATTTCGGCAATAGTAGTTAAAATGTCGCAAACTTAAATTTTCTGTAAGCAAAAATTCGGTATGTAATTTTTTTTTATTTTATAAAAAATGATTTAAAAAAAAAGCAAAAACTTCTTTTGCATTCATTCTCTGAAACATTCTCGTAATTTTGTAATATTATTCTAGGAATCTATGGTTTATATATTATATACATTTATTATATTATACATTAATTTTATTTTTTAATAAAAATAATTCATAAAATATTAATTGATAATATATATAAAACCACATTAACATTTTAATTTATTTTATTTACACCGAAACTGTCGTTTTTAAATGAAATGTCGGAAAGAAATATTTTCAGAGAACATTGCACAAAACATACAGGTACTTTAACGAAACTAAAATATTACTAAAATTTTGACATAAACAATTTTGACTTGTAGCTCCAGATATACCATTATAACACCATGTAAGGGTAAAATTTGAGACAGATCTTAACAAAGTTTGCACATAAATTATTTACGAAAATAGATAAAACTACTTTATAAACATCTTGTTTTCGTAACACGGCTGGCGGAAAACGACTCCACCCTTCGGTTGGTTTACTTTCAGTTAGTTATTTGGCTCAGGCGTTATTTGTATGACGTCATTCGCGCGCGTTCCCATAACTTATACCAGGAAAGGTTCTTTCCTTCGGGCTAAATCGGATGAACTATCATGTAGGTGGTACAAGTAATTTAAACAATAATAGCTCACTTCAAACGCTATAGTAATCCAGTACTTCAAACTGTCTTAAAGTTCCCTTAGTACCTTATATAAACGCCAAATAAGCTTCGGCGATTCAAAGGCACTGTTAGATGTTGCTCTCAAATTATTAAATTAAATTTAAGTATTAATAGTCAAACCCCAGGCCATTTCAATTCCAGACAACGCATCATTTAAAATAGATTTACCTTTATATATGTGGATAATTTTGAGAAGTTTATTTAGTCAGTTAAGTCAAATTCATAAGTTTCACTTCTGTGTAAACAACACGGTCTTATATGAAAACTAAATTTTACTGTGTAACCTTCGAATATTGCATAGTTTTAGAATCCACTCGCCAATCACTTTCATTTGATACTCTACATGAATATGTTCATTTCTAAATATTTTTTTCTGCCATATTGGATCCGTAATGACGTCATATACACGCACGTCATCAAGACGAATTGAGACACTTTAGGTGCATTCCACTTGGCGACCATTTCGCCCACTACGCTCGCGCCTTATGGCCGCGTTCATTACGTTTGGTCGTTGTAAGCGTTGCGATCGCCAAGTGAAATGCACCCTTTATATGTCAAAATCGGTCCAGTAGTTTAGAAGGAAAAAATTGTGTTTTAAAGACCACCAACAGCTAAGGTTATTTGGGCCTAGCACCAATTCATATTTTTAATTCATAATTTTTTTTTAATAATAAACTGAAAATTCAATTGACACTTTAACTAGCTCTCGGGTTAGAACCCGGGAACTGGGTACTTGTAATAGAGGAACCATAAGCAACGCCATGTAAATATTGTCCAAGGATATTTACATTAATATCAACTTCAAATAATTCTATTGCATAATTTTAGAATTAATCCAATAAAGGATGAAAAGAGACGGGAGATCGGAAACACAAATCCGATCTGTCTGCATCCGCTTTAATAATCGATTAGAGAAATTCATTTCCGACTCATCAAACATGATTAGTGTAATAAGTTTATCACAGTTTAATTTGCCAACACAAAGTGATTTTGTTGACGTCAAACAGTATCCACCAACTGTTTTCGTATAAAACGTGGACCATGCTTAAAAAAACTTACAAGACGCAGATTTTAAGTACCTATACATGCAAAATGAGCAAATATCTAACAAACAGGAAACTAAATATTAAAAACAGATTAAAAATGTTAAAATCATATGTGTGGTCAGCTTTATTATATTTGTGTGAAACATGGGTTTTAAAAAGAAGTAATATGAAGAGGTTGGAATCTTTCGAGATGTGGTGCTACCGGAGAATGCTTAAAATAAAATGGACAGATTTTGTGACTAATTTGCAAGTGTTAAATAAAATAAAAATAGAAAAAAATCTCGTACTAACTATAAAAAAAAGAACTGTAGCATATTTCGGGCATCTAATGAGAAGTCAGCAACTCGAATTTCAAAAACTAATTTTGTTAGGCAAATTTCAAGGAAAAGTCTCGAGGGGTAGGAGGAAAATAACCTGGCTAAGCAATATAAAAAAATGGACGAATATGTCTCTGAAAAATCTATGTAAAAGACAAAGAATATTGGAAAGGTGTGATTGCCAAAGTCCTGTAAAGGATATGGCACTTTGGATAGCTGGACATGCAGTAAAACATAGAATTCGTTCAATATGTGTGCGGCTCAGTGAAACATAATTATTGTTTAGTTTAAGAGTCTAAATAGATTCAAAATTTTAATTTCACATTTTTTTATTATAGCCCCGAAATAGATAAAATAAAACTTGATAACAGTCTAAAAAAACTCGAGTCGCAGTGCCAAACCCTGCCGACAATATAGTGTATTTGCTAATACAGGTATTGTAGCGTTATAATGTGAATTTAAGTTTGTTTTTGGACAAAATAGAAAATTTATCCCCTTAATACATCCCTTAAAATAATATTTTTTTTCTTAATTTCAATATTATTATCAATGCAACCTCTGTACCAAATTAAATACATCCTTCAGTAAGTAAAGCATTATTAAATTTTAGCAGCACATTTTTAACTTTACTAAAAGGTTAAATTTCAATTTTGAAACAATTCTGAGAATTTTTTCGGTATTTTTGGGCCCAAAAACATTTTTCAACCCCTAAAACCCACCCTTAAAATGGTCCGATTGGGCCTATTTTAAATAGGTTCCGTGCGGTGATGGATTCCAATGCGTGTACCAAATTTCGTTAAAATCGATTGAGTCTTTCGAGAGTTTTCGTGCTAAGACACACATATACGAGTATAGTATATAAACATTTCCAAAAATGGTGCCAAATTGTTCAGGAGGCTATGAAACGTCGAGAAATTTTGGTCCGACCCCTAGGTCCCGCCATCAGACCGACGCCAATAGTGTATGTGCCATATATGGCAAATACACTAAAAACTAGATTCATTTATAGTCTTGTAACATTTTTATGTAAAATCAGTACTAAATTCTTCTTCTGCAGTCTTGTGTAAAGTGGCATATTATATTATAAGGAAGTTAATTAGTTCACATGTCACCATGTCCAACTGTGAATTAGATTGTAGATTAAAAACGCTCGACAACTGAGGTCATTAGTGTCTAGTGCAGGGATCGGCAACTGGCAAACCGCGGTCCAAGTCCGGACCACGGAAAGTCAAAAACTGGACCACCAAAATTTTTTTGAATTATTTAAAAAATATTTTTTTGTACTTTCCGCTACGAAAGTTTTGTTTTCGAGTGCTTTGTGGCGGTAACAAAGAGGCACATTTTGAAGAACCAATATCACTCAAGATTAACGACCGCCCACCTTGAAGACACTCTTCGCATAAGTTGCTCCCCACGTGAATCTAACTTTAAAAAACTGACTCAAGACCGCAAATGTAGTTTCTCCCATTGATTTTTGAATACAATTATGCCTATCTATTGTATTTCATATTATTTTGTGAGTGAAAATTAAAATAAAAAGTTAGTAAACAATATGTTTTTTTCTTTTTTTTTTTGGACCTCGATAAAAATTTTCAACAGTATCCGGACCCCACCTATAATTACTTGCCGACCCTTGGTCTAGTGATTCACATTTTTGTACAGCAATAATATCAGGACATCGCGGAAAAAGAATTACCTACACAGTGTTTTTAGCCCGTTTAGAGGTGGGAAAATTTTTTATCGACTCGTGGTCTAAATTATCCTTATGATGAGACATTACAAGAGCACAAAAAAGGTTTCAGAGATATACAGGGTCAAATTTATCAAAATTACTTCACATAGAAGTGAAAATGATAATGCAATGTTAAAGATCAATGTATCAATTATTATTACATTGTAAGCTATTTTTATATAAACATTCAAAGAAAATAGATTCTTTTTCCCACGTCTTCTTAGGTTTCTGATAGTCGCAATAGATCCGAAATTTTAAATTTCGTGAATGAGGCTGTAAAAAATAAAATCTCATTGCCACAAACATAATGGCATTTATTTCATTTCTATACGTAAAATATTTACATACAAATTTTTAAATTTTAATACCTGTTCTACGTCACAACCCCCGTCGCTTTATAATCCGGCCACCTAACACAGATCGTACCGTTGCTATCAATCAACTATCAATATGGGACATGTATAAAATATATGGGATGTAGGAGTAGGCCGTAACATTCGGGGCATGTGACGTCAGCCGCTCGAAAGGAAGAATAGAGATGTATAGTCTATTTTAACCAACTTAAAAGTTTATTGTGATGCCGAAGTGCTAGACAAAAAATCCAACGGCGTTTTTTAATTTGAACGGAGCTCATTCGAATGCATTTAATAATGAAAAAAGTAATTTATAGGCTCATTCACCGGAATTTTGAAAATTGTAGTCATGTCTTCAACGTTAAAATATAATTTTAAGAAATGTTGGAAATGAGCACTTCCGTGGCACAAAGGATCAATAAAAAGCAATACTGATTTTATTAAATTTGCATTTTACTAACGTTTCGGTATTCTTCATATTGCTTTTTATTGATCCTTTGTGCCACGGAAGTGCTCAATTCCAACATTTCTTAAAACTATTCAAGGATCAAATTGCTCTATTTAAATATAGCAACTTCGAATTCGAGTTAAAATATAATTGTCACTTACTAGGCTGCGCCAATGAACTAATTTTGATCACTTTGCCCCTCCATATCTCTGAAACCTTCTTTGTGTCTCATCATAAGCCATCATTTAGATCACAAATCAGCAAAAAAAAATTCGGAACTCTAAATGGACTATTTTTGGGTCACTCTTTCACAGAACCTTTAAGCACCACTGAAAATTACTTTTTGTTCTACCAATTTTAGGAGAAATTTTAGTGAAACAGACAGTAACAGTGATTAAGATGCGACATTTTTTGTAATAAATATTGTTGTTTCCGCTTTTGAAGTTTTTTCTTTACAATTTTTACTTAATTTTGACAAATTTTTAGGCTCATATGTCACACCTTTTGATATTTTTCTACCACACGACCATCGCGACTAACACCATTCATCAACGTAAATCTAAAGAAAGTCGGAACGATGTCTAAAGCCGTCTCGCCATTTTACGAGATTATTTAAATTTTTAATATTCATTTTATAGACATTCTGTTCATCACATCGTGAAAAAGTACTAAAAGGCATGTCGCCGGCAGGGCTGTTGCTTTTCATTGCAGCGAAAAATAGATTGGTGTGTTATATCCAAGAAGACTAAGCCCGAGAAGCTATCAAAGGGTTATTATGATTTGTTTTAATATTGTACACAGTAATTACTGTGATTATACTAAGCATTTTTCTTTTCCTATTTACATCACCTAAATTTCGGGCAAACATTATTTTAAATTTACAATAAATTCAACATAATTACAAAACATGATTTTATTTCTACACGTAAACCAAAACTTGACTGCATCAAGTATAGGTATATAAGTAACAAAACTGTGATAATATTATAACGGAGTGTTTATTTATACCTGCCATAAAGGTAGGTAATCAAAACTTGTTCACGTAAACAAAAGACAAGAAACAGTTATATTATGTGCACATGCCGTAAAGCCAACGAAAACAAAAGTCCTTTTGTCCATATAAACGCGGGATAAGAAGTTATTCCAGTAATCTAACAATAACTGTCCACTAACGGTATCTGACCACCAGCCTGCTAATTACACACACGTTATTAATTTTAACACATACAAATGGATGACGGCACATTGTAGGATTAATTTCAATTTATGAAACTAGATCAAAATCTTGAACATTACTTGAGAACGGCTGAACCAATTTTAATACAACTTGATACACAATCAATTAATACCTATACTCAAACTTAAAAAGTATAGGGTTCATTTTATCTGGCTGCAATTGGGTAGGATAAGGTGTCTGCCAAAACCGGAACTGAACAAAGGCGTAGCTAGTAGAAGTTAGTAAATAATAATTATAATAAAGATTAATGTACAAACGATAAAAAATTAAAGAGCAATTTTTTCGCTACGAAAATATGTTCAATATAGTAAATTTGTATTATTATGTTAATAGATGAAATTAATAAAATTGAAAATTATAATTATTTCGTCCTTATAATAGATAAAAATGTCCTTCGAAAATTATTAACTGCAAATTTGTAATTATCTAAGAAGAGAAGTGTGAAGGCATGCAAGAAAAAATGCACATTACAGACATAAAAAGAATACGAACTATTCTTAAATGCACCACCATGATGTTATTTTATTTTAGACTAACATAAACGGCATTTTATTTGAGGCGATAAAGTCATCATAACCTCATGCAAGAATAGCAAAGACGAAACAACGATCACAAATACGAAAAGTCAACGATAACGTTTGTAACAAAAAATTTATCAGAACCGTATTCTAACCTTGAAATTCAGATGACCACAGATCCGAGATATTAAATAGCGATAAATGATTTTCTATACGACGTTGAATATATTAAATACAAGTAACTTCACAAAAAATAGCGGAAAAATTCCATCCATTTATTAAGGCGAGAAGTTTAATGAAAGGGCAAGTTTTTAAAAGGGGATGCATCTTCTAATTTAATAAGGTACTTTTATAGATTAATTTCTTAATAGATTTAATATCTCGTATTGAATTTATTTATTTATTGTAGATTAAAGACGCGTCGACATCTCAGGTCATTAGCGTCTTTCAACTTCCCGTATTGACACTTAGCAACGTTGGCGAAGTTATTATCGAACGCCGTTTGCTTTTTAACTATTTAAATGCAAAAAAAACATATTATTTGATTATTTGAAAAGTTATTTCAGGGTATAAAATACTGTTATAACTTTCTAATGTTAAACATTTTTGAATTTCACAATAGACTAAAACCTGCCATTTAGTGGTCCAAGCGACAAACCATTGACAGATTAGTTTTTATCATTTTCTTCTGATAAAGTGCCTAAGCTCTGAAAGGAACGTCTCTTTTAATATGAGATCAGTGTTGGAAAGGAATTCAATACTGACATCGTTTTCAATACAGCCCTATATAATTTTTTTTCCATTGAATCATGATTAAAAGCTTAAAAAATTAATGAACGCCTGCAGAAATAATGGCTGTTTTGTTAAAACAAGGAGAGCAGCAATGTAAATCATTTTCTGCGTATA
Organism: Mongoloraphidia duomilia; assembly: GCA_039654895.1. NCBI lineage: Eukaryota > Metazoa > Arthropoda > Insecta > Raphidioptera > Raphidiidae > Mongoloraphidia > Mongoloraphidia duomilia. The sequence continues at coordinate 31,497,747 of CM077522.1, forward strand.
AAATTATAAAAGCTTGGTAAAATTTTCCATGGAAAATAAACAAACACACTGAAAAAATTATCTTACTTTTTTCAAATAGTGAATTCACTGTTAATTTTTGCAACAAAAAAGTTTTTCCTCAACATTTGTTTGGTTCGAAAACTAAGATTTACAAGCAAGAGCCCTCAAGGATTGAAGTTTAATAAAACACAAAATATTGATAACTTTTAATGTTTTACGTAAACTTTGGTTCTTTGCCGTTACTATTATTGAAAACAAAACAGAAAATAATCTAAAATGTTCTAGAAAATAGAAAGTTTGTAAATATGTCCCGTCTTGCCTCGCTGTGCGGTAAGATGAAGTACACGTCAAGTCAGCGTTTCGAAACGGAGGCAAACATGGATGGTATCTTGATCATTATCATTCACCTCCGTCCTCCATGCAGGATTCAGGAACATGCATTCAGTCATAGTCTGTAGTCAGTCGGGTATGACATCCCGCTTTGATCAAATTACAGATAAAAAAATGCATTATAGGAATTCGGTATCCTCTTTTGTACAACCATCAGTAGAATCTTTTTTAGATTTTATTTGGTTTGGTTTGGTTTCCTACGCTTTTATTTTTGGTATATTCTTGTTTACTTCTCAATCAATCTTCTGTAGAAATAAAATATGAAAGTATAATTCTTTTCTTCATTTCAAGATGTCGAAACCACGTCTTGCCCAGCGAAATGTTATTGACAATAATTCAATTTATTTTATAAACTCTGACACTGTGCTAAAAGATGATTGGTTTACTTAAAAATATAATAGTTGAATCTCCCGTTACTTTGTGTAGATAAGGAGCGTTCATTGAGACGACATCATCTGATTGAAGCTATTTAATCGGTTTATTGTTATTTTTTGTAATACCTCATCTTACCTACCTCCGCCTTCCCCTAGTTTAGAAAAAACTGTTGTCATTTTTAATAAGGGAAAGTACCCAAATTTCGCACAGGTGCCCAATATCGCACAGTGGGTTTATTTCGAAACTAATAAGATTAGAGGGCAGTATTCTATATAATTTTATTTCGCAGGCGACTCCTAAATATTTTGTTTCGGATCTAGTACATAGTGTTGAAAATTGTGAATCGCCGTAGGCGTATTTCAAGTATCTAAGAGTATCCGGAATTTATTTAGTTTTATTTTAAACAGTTAAGTGAAACATTCCAGTCTGTGTGCACCTTTAATTTATAGGCTATGTTCTTTATGATTTATCGCACAGAATATTATTATAACTGATTGTAAATATGTTTTTAACACTCTATCCTCAAAGTATCAAGGGTCCTAATATCGCATACTGTGGGGTTCCTACTACTCTCTTTATAGAATATGAAGGTTCCTATTATCTCAGTGTACGATATTAGGCACAGAGTGTATGTTTTATTTAAGGTTGTTCTCAGAGGACACTAGAGATGAAAAATGAATAAGAAGTAACTAATGTTACAAATTAGGCCATGAACATTGCGCCAATTCCAATAGGAAGACAATGTTTGTGGTAAGGTGTCCTAATATCACCTACCCAAATGTGGGATATGCGATATTAGGATTCCATATTTATTTTTACAAAAAGTGTCAATTTTTTGTTTGTTTTTATACTGCCAAGTTTATGTTCTTTTTTGTGAATTTGTTTATACCGTATGTTGTTTTTATTGATAAGCATAATACATTGTGAGCTCATAATCGCAGCTCTAAGATATTTTTCCTCTCAGATACAAATCCTAGAAAAAAAGGGTGATATTCGAGCATTCTCCTCTACTTCAATATCGATTTTTTGCGCCTCACATTTTTCTAAAAAGCACCTTATTACATAGTTTCTTTCATATTAATAAGTGTCCCTTGAAGCAATAATGAATTTCTGATTTTAAAAAAGTTTTCTTTATCTACTTATAAGAGTTTTCAGAAATCGGAGTTCGTCCCCTAATTATTCGATTTTGCTTCTACTAACCAAATATTTGTCACGCCGATCCTGTTACGTGTCTGGCTAGCTATAACCGTTTTAAAAGTTCTTAAATCATACACTGTTCAAACGGCGTCCGTGAAAACGGACCTTATAACACTACTGGTCGCATTATCTTCGATAGTCTCCGACAGTCTACCCTTTATGTCGTTGAAGTCCGCGATTTATGTCACAGGATTTAAAAACTGAGTGCTGTCGTACTGAGGATAAACTCGGAACTGTAGAAACTTTGCAGAGAAGATAATACTCAATTTTTAAAAATTGTAGCACACTCACAGTCTATAAGTGATGAGAAATGACGCTACTCGGACATCATTATGCAATATGCATGCCTTAGATGATTCTTGAAACTCTCGCTAGAATTAAGTGGACGATATGCCTTTAAAAATTCAAAAACTCTTATAGTGAAACCTGTGTACCTACGCTGGTTACCTATGGTTCTACCAAAATGTTGCCAAATTAGAAGTGGTCAACTAATTATAATGGCTCATGAGGTCAATGAAGTCACCTCATAAGGTTTAATGCAAAAATGCCCAACTTAGGCAGGTGACCAACTTAACAGGTCTATACATATTTATAATATTAATACATACAGCTGCTAAGTACAATATTTATTGGGGTTTCAGCAAATTTGCTATAGCCCACTGAAAGAGTAATTTTTACATCTTTTTTGTTTATTTAGATTTGAATTTACATTGGCAAAAAATTTAAAAAAGAACCAACATACTGCAGGTACCTACATAGTTTTAGAAGCATCATTACAGAAAAACATGTTTTATGTTTTTTTTTTGTTTATTATAGCCATTTACAATTTACATATCTCAAAAAACAAAATGTTTTTGAACGATCCATAACATCTAAATTACACCAGATATAGAACTTTACTTGTGAATACTGATATTAAAGAGTCTATTTGTATAAAAATTCTCAATTAAAATAGTAGATTGTATTTCTAAATGTGTAATGGACTATATTACGACGAGCGATAGCGAGTTTTTGCAGTCACGCGAGTCGTAATACCATTACGCACGAGATATATATGGTATTTTTTGCCATATCCGCTACAAAATACCTTTTTTTCACTTCATTTAAAAAAAATTTGACAGTTCGTTTACGTCGCCATCTTTCCTTCTACAGTATGCCGTGAAGATCATGAGTAAGTAATGGCAGGCGCACGAAGGCGTATAGAGCGAATAAACAGAAGTCGTTATGGCAACCGTTTACTTACCGCCCTAGTGCGGTAAATAGAAACTTTCCGCATATCTGCCTGTTAAATGACTCCTTAAAGGCCGCTCTACATAAGTACATCGAAAGTAGCTATTTTGTAGTGGGTATGGCAAAAAAAATATATGCACATTTTCGCCTTTGGTGATTCTTTTAATACATCTTTGAAAAATGCAATTTTTTTATAATTTCTAACTTATCACACTAATAATTATAGAAAAAGGTACAATGATTCCATTGAGCACGCGTGCAGTTTTGTATCTTTTTTTGTTTAAAAATTAAAAGTTTTTCAAAAATTACAAAAGACTTTAAATGCTTATATAGTTACTCAAAGGAGGATTGTATATATGTTATCAATTTGAAAAACATTTAAATATTTTAATATTAATTATTGTAATTCTTTTGAAAAAATCCAAAATATTTACTATAGGTAATTACTTTTTCTTTTTCTAGAGTCTCAAAAATATTTCGATATTAATTATGAAAGGTCTGGAAAAATTTAATGTAAATTGTTAATGAAAAACGAAGATAATTTTCGACAGTTAAGTACTTATTAAAATGTTTAGTAACTTAAATAAGTAACTTACAGATTGCTCAAAAATTTTATTGATGCAATACAGAGTGCATTTTTCGTCCATTTTGGTGTGCAGATCGATTTGGAATAATACTAAAACCTTGTAGAACAGACCCATATAAAACTACAATGTTTAATATTATTCATTATAAATTAATGTACAAATCAAAAAAATGTAATATATGATGTCTGCTAACGTAAAATTTCCCGAGCAAAAAATTTGCATTTTCGGTATTTCTGTAATAATTTTTGACTGACTGAATGATTTATTTCACATGAATGTTGGCAGCTACAATTACGTGTGAATGATGGCTCAAACACAGTATACCATATTTAAGCGTGACACATTCTACTAGTCCCCTGACGAAAAATGTGTGGTGCTTAGCGATTTGCACATTTGGTGTTTCGAATAAAATTTCATCATGAATTAAGTATGATCAACTTTACTGAATATTATTAATAAAAGGTATTAAAAAAATTAATCCTCCATTAATATAATATGCGACTAATACTAGCTGTCCTGTTGCTGTAAATTGAGCAAATTTATTTAGTCAACTTTTTTTTAAATACACGTTAGATAATATATGACGACTGTGGATTTGAGGTGTTTCGTCGTAAATTGGCTATTCAATCTCTTATTGCATTTCGCTCTAATAGCCCTGTTATTATATGGTATAACGTCTAATAAGATGCGTACATTAGCATACTGTAATAAATAGAAAAAAAAACACTGAATAACTAGCGCTTTAGTATACTAACCAGTAAACACTTTACAAATATAACACGTTTTGTTTCCATATTCCATAAGAAAAGCATAGGTAGTGCAATCAAAAACGCAAAATATTCTTAAACCCAGGTGCTGATCAATGATATACAGGGTGTCCTCAAAGACACTAAACACACGCT